>PVIY010029334.1:0-32120 GCA_004026745.1 Myrmecophaga tridactyla
AAATGAGACAAAATAAAGTTTCAGTGGCTGAGAGATTTCAAACAGAGTTGAGAGGTTATACTGGAGGTTATTTTTACGCATTATTCAGATGTCCCTTTTTAGTTTGTGGTGATTCAAGGGGCTGAAGAGAAAGGAACATGAAACTGTTGAGCTGTGTTCCAGTAGCCTTGACTCTTGAAGATGATGGTATAACTACACAGCTTTTACAATGTGACCACGTGATGGTGA
Organism: Myrmecophaga tridactyla; assembly: GCA_004026745.1. Classification (NCBI taxonomy): domain Eukaryota; kingdom Metazoa; phylum Chordata; class Mammalia; order Pilosa; family Myrmecophagidae; genus Myrmecophaga; species Myrmecophaga tridactyla. The sequence continues at coordinate 229 of PVIY010029334.1, forward strand.
AAACTTGTGCCTGATGCTCCTTTTATTCAGTGTATGGACAGATGAGTAAAAAAAAAAAAAAAAAAAAGGATAACAAATAAATAAATAATAGGGGTGGACAAGGGGTTAAAAAATTGGGTAGATGGAATTACCAGTGGTCAATGAAGGGGAGGGGTAAGAGGTAAGGGATGTATGGGTTCTTCTTTTATTTCTATGCTCTAAAAATGATCATGGTGATGAATACTACGCTATGTGATGATATTGTGAGGCACTGTATGGCTTGGATGAACTGTATGTGTGTGAAGATATTGCAATAAAATATATTTTTTAAAAAATGTGCAAAAAATTCTGAAGCAAATATGATGAAATGCAAATAGTCATTAATTTTGAGCAATAAGAACATGGATGTTTCTTATAATACTCTCTATTTTTGGTGTACTTGTTATATTTCATAATAAAAATGATTACTAATGTGCTTAAAAGACATTTTATTTATCATCTCATGAGTTAATGAATTATTTATAACATTTGTGCAGGGACTGTCCCCAGATCCTACGGATTTAAGGCAGTAATTCTTTCACTAAGGCAGGTTGAGATAGGAATTTCTCTAATGTCTCAATCAAATTCAAGAAAATTTCTGAAAAAGAACACAGAAACTAAAAGTGATTTAACATTCTATTCTTTGTCATTGTAATGGAAGGAATGGGGGGTGGGAGTCTGAGGACGTATATACTGATTTCTGGTTTTGTCACTATTTTGTGAAACACTGGACAAGTTATAACTTCTCATAAGGAGGCGCTGAATGAAATCGGTGGTTCTTAGGAACACTTATTAAAATAATAGACACCTGAGCCCTAAGCCTAAGTATTCAGATGGTCTGAGAGGAGGCCCAGGAATTTGTATTTCTGACTGTCCCTGAGGTGCTCAGGTGCAGGTGGAACACAGACTACCTACCCTTTAAGGACCACAGGCTTAAATGACCGCTGGTTCCCTTTTGTGTCTTACTTTCTATTGTGACATCCTTTTACTTTAAAGATAAATATATGTAGTTTATTCGATTCCTGGAGCCTGCCCATGCCGGGAAAAAAAATACATGCAGTTTAACACTTGAAGGAAAGGTGAAAGTGTTACAAAACTGCAATAATAGGAAAATGGCTGATAACAAGACGAGCGTAGAAAATAAATACAGGCCATTTAGGGAACAAAATGTTCTGTACTGAAAATCTAAGTATAAATTAAAATAGCTGCGTGTCGGGCGGCTGCCGTGGCTCAGCAGGCAGAGCTCTGACCTGCCGTGCTGGAGGTCTGGAGTTCGATCCCTGGTGCCTCCTGCCCATATGCAAATTAAAAAAAAAAAAAAATAGCTGCGTGTAGTTTTAATCCAATGACCCAAAAAGAATCACATGGTATACAACCTCTTAAAATTGGGTAGGCTGGGCGGTGCAATGGTGGCTCAGTGGCAAGAATTCTCACGTGCCGAGCTGGAGACCCAGGTTCAATTCCTGGAGACTGCCCATACCAAAAAAAAAAACAAAAAAAAAACACAATCTATTCAGGGAGCTTATTAAAATACAGATATCCAATCCTAAATTCTTATGATTCTGACTCTGTAATTTGATAGGGCCCAGCCATCTATTTTAGCAAGCTTCCCAGATTCTAATGCCCAATAAAATTTGGCAATTTGTGTACCTGATTCTTCTGAAGAACACTTTGATGCTCAGATTAAAAAGAAAAAAACACTTATATTTTCAGAGATATCTGGTACACAAGATGCATAAAACTTCCTAGCCTGAAGAAACCATATTCATTTCTGTTTTTATCCCATTATCAAACATGTCCCCAGTTACTGCAATTATTTTAAAAATTATCATTTCTTAACAATTATATGGTTTTTCTTATATTAGGATTAGTTTTTATCATGGAATACTTGCTGTAAGAATAGAAAAAAATTAAATAATACTCTCTCTTCAAGCTATTCATTTAAATTCTTTTATCCTAAAACCTGAATTATTTCATGGTTGTTTGAAAGGATTTTTCCTCCCCAAACCTTATTCCTTTATACTCAGTGAGATAAAAATTATGAGTAGCTGTTCCCTGTAGAATGGTTCATTGCCAGGAGTCTCAAGAGCTACCTGAACTAAATTTTTTTTCAAAGAGAGAAAGAGTTTATTATTAGGAGTGTAGGAGGAAAGCAGATGGCCTAGCGGCCCAAAATCTGTCTCCCCAAACTGCAGTAATCTGGATAGTTTTATCAGAGAAAAAGATGGGAGCGTTTAGGATGAGCACAGCGGCCCCAGACGATGTGATCAGAGGTGACCCGATCACTGAGCATGTGCAGACTGATTGCATGTTTACTGAACTAGTTTTTAGAGAGTCCTGGTAATACACACTTGAATTACTGGTGAAAGAAAGGAAGCTGCTAGACATTAAGGCCAGATGATACTATACCCACAGATGGTCACCTAAATGAGAGCTGCTTTAGGAAATTGACTTAACTTCCATATCTCAGTTTTATCCCAGGGCTGAATTATTCCTACCCTCTTGTGAGCTAAGTTGATACCTTCCTTGGCAGTGAGGCCGCACAGTTTATGGAAAGTCTCTGGAGTGGAATTAAGGAAGCCTAGATCTTAAATCTCTATCTTCAAACGTAGCCAGCATGCAAAGGGAGAAGTAAAACTATCTCTATTTGCAGATAATACAATCTTATACAGCGAAACTCCTAAGAAATCCACACAAAAAACATTAGAACTAATATGTGAGTTCTGCAAGGCTATAGCATATATAAGTCAAATACAAAAATCAATTGTACTTCTATACACTAGCAATGAACAAAAATAAGCCAATTTCATTTACAACATCATCAATAAGAATATTTAAGAATAAATTTAACAAAAGAAGTACAGGACTTTTACATGGAAAATTATAAAATATCATTGAGGGTGCATGGGTGGTTCAGTGGTAGAATGCTTGCTTTTCATGCAGGAGACACAGGTTCAATTTCCGGACCACGCACCGAAAAAAAACTCAATGAAAGAAATTGCAAAAAACCTAAATAAATGGAAAGACGTCCATGTTTTTGGACCAGAACACTTAAATTGTTAAGATGGCAATACTACCTAAATTGATTTACAGATCAAATGAAATCTTTCAAAATCAAAGCAAGTATGAAAGTCAGCAGTATCCCATATAGGCACTGTTTAAGAAGTTGAAAAAGGGATCTGGCTTCAAGTGGAGACATGAATGAAGTTAATTTGGATAGGACTAAGGTAGATTAGAAGATTGGGTAAAGGACGATATCATCCATATTTTAAAACTTCAACTTCTGTGTGAGATCAAAGAGAGAGATGTATATTTGATGCAAAATTTATATTTTGGATAGTATATTTCCTAATTTAACTTGTATGGTCAGTTAAGTTGAACACCATAAGTACATGGAATCTTGAATAGGGCGTGAGGTCTTGTTGGTTTGTCCAGGTTAGTTTGATACCCCGATACAGCCCAGAGTAATTTGGGTAGTGAATAAAGAAATATTTGCAAGGTCTCCTTGGGGCAACTGGAAAAAGGAAGAAATATTCAACTTCCCCATTTGGAGAATTTCTGATATTCTTGCAAGCAGCAGAGACAACCAAGTCAATAGACCATGCCTTAGATCTTGGGGTTCACCCCTGGGAAACTTACTACTGCAAGAGATAGACTATGCCTATTTAAAATTGAGCCTAAGAGTCACCCAGAGAACCTCTTTTGTTGGTAAGCCAATGCAGCAAGTGAAATCACTGCCTTCCCCCTCTACATGGGACGATTCCCAGGGATATAAATCTCCCTGGCAATGTGGGACAGAAATCCCAGGATTAGTCAGGACCTGGCATCAAGGGATTCAGAAAGTCTTCTTGACCAAAAAGGGGAAAAGAGAAATGAGACAAAATAAATGTTCAGTGGCTGAGGGATTTCAGAGTTGACAGTTATCCTGGAGCTTATTCTTACACATTAGATAGATATTTCTTTGTGTTTTTTGATGTTTTGGGAGTAGTTAGAAGGAAGCACCTGAAACTGTTGAGCTGTGTTCCAGTAGCCTTGATTTTTGAAGACAACTTTATAACGATATGTCTTTTATAACATGCCTGTGTGACTGTGAAAACCTTGTGTCTGATGCTCCTTTTATCTAGGGTATGGACAGATGAGTAAAAAATATGGATGGAGAATGAACATATAATAGGCAACGAAGGTTAGAATAAATTGGGAAATGGAAATACTGGTTAATGAGAGGGAGGGGGATGGGGTATGGCATGAGTTTTTTCTTTTGTCTTTCTATTTCTTTTTCTGGAGTGATGCAACTCTTCTGAAAAATGATCATCACGATGAATGCACAACTATGTGATGACATTGTGAGCCACTGATTGTACACCATGTACGGAATGTTTGTATAAAATTTATCGACAATAGCAAAAACGATCCCAACAAGATCATCAATGCTGACCTAGCTCCAGTTTCAGAAAAAAAACAGTGAATGCTGTGCCTTTTAAAAGACTCTAGAATGACAGCAGGACAGAGGGAATGCTTATTAATGAAGATACTCTTCAAATTTTAGCATTAAATCCTAAAAAGCTTGAAGATTGTTCTTATGAAGAAAAAAAGCAATTTCTTAGAGCTTATTTCCACAAGAGTACATATCCTAGTAAAATGGAAAAAGAACTGTTATCCTCAGTCTTATGGGTGTAGAAAACGGATGTGGCTTGTTTTCGGAAAAAGAAGATATATCTGTATGAAAGCAGTAAAAAATCACAAGCCTTCTTTGCTTTTAGGCAAAGTTCATGTCTGAACTTAAAATGTTAACACAAATTGAACTATGAGTATGAACCACAAAACTTGTAAAAAAAAAATGTTAACTCTAAAGTACTAGGTTATTGGCAGTTTTTTCAACTGAGGTTTAAAATATGCTATTTTCTTCACTCATATGTTGAATTCTGGATTTCTTTGGTCTTTATACTATTCTTTCGATTTATTTCAGGTGCTCAGAAAGACTACTATATAAGGAAGCAAATAGTTTTCAAATTATAATTTCCTGAAGTTTGCTTTTATAAGTTATTTTTAGTGTTTTTCTTCTGTCATGTAAATTAAATTGTTTGATACTTCATACATACCTTGTTTTCTTAGTAAATACTGTTTTGCCATTTAAGAAAATTTTAGTTTATTTCAGAACACAGTACTTGGTTAATTGCAAATTAAGGGATTGTTCTGCTTCAGTTAGCTTCACAGGTAGCAGCAAATGATAAATGTTTAGAAATGTGGGTACAGATACCCAATATGTATGTGGCTCCTCAAGGCTGCATTGCATTAATTTATACTGATTTCTTTTTTGTAAGATATTTGCAGTAGATTATAATTTTGACTTTACCTTTCTCAAATTTATCATAACAGGTATGTTCTGTCATAATTGAAAATAAATGGTTTCCTTTGAACATGAAGTCTGGTATGAAGCTCATCTATTGAAATAGTTATTTTACAAATAAAGTAATTCTGTAGGTACAGAAATACTTTTCAGTATAGACTTTTTCCCCTCTTTTTGATAAGCTGATAGGTAATTTCTCCATTTAAATGTAAAACAGTAAATCTTTAGTGCCTTTAGGATAGACATTTAAAAAACACAAAAACAAAAACTCTCTTAACCTAACTGCTCATAAATGAGTAAAAGGGAAGGGCCACATTGCTCAGGAATAAATTTTTAACCCTGAGTGTGGTCACTAATTGAAATTTAAATCCAGGTTTTCAGGGGACAAAATAAAATGAACAACAGACCAAAAGCTCCACAGTCAACACATTAAATCTATGACCAAGTTTCCCAGAAATAAACATGTTAATACTGGGGAAATGGGGTTTTGTATACCTAGGCTGTCAGGGATAGTGGGACAAGTGTGCTAGTTTGAAACTATTATGTACTCCAGGAAAGCCATGTTTCAATCCTGGTCCAATATTGTGCGGCCAGACCACCCACTGTTTAGGAAACTGTAGATCATTTCTGTGGAGATGGGACACACCCAGGGGGTATGGCCTTGATTAGATGGAGATGTGGCTCCACCCATTAGTTTATACTAGAGTCCTTTAAAGGGGAAACTTTTTGGAGACACCTCAGATGTAGGTGCTTGGAAAACAGCTGCTTCAGAGCCAACAGAGATGCTTGGAGTGCTGAAAGGAGAGAGCAGATACCTAGTTACGGGTGTTTGGAGCCCAGCAGACTCGCCATGTGTCTTCCCATGAGATGCTAAGCAAGCCAGAACCCAGAGGTGTGTCCCAGGGGAGCTAAGTAGAGGCCTACAGATGCTTAGAGAGGAAACCACTGGCTTTGGAAGCTGGAAGCGACAGAACAGGGACAAAGACTAGCAGTCACCAGCCACATGCCTTCCTATGTAACAGACATCAGTCTTTCTTTGGAGTTAAGGTATCTTTTTCTGGATACCTTAGTTTGGACAGTTTTATGGCCTTAGAACAGTGAACTTGCAACATCATAAATTCCCCTTATAAGAAGTCATTACATTTCTGGTATATTGCATTCTGGCAGCTTTAGCAAACTAATACAGATGGTGTGTTGCTCAAGACTAATCCTGGTTTCTCCAAAAATATAAAATTACAGAAAGCACCGAAAGCACAAAAGAAGGTTATTTAGTCATATTGCTGGTGATAAATAGCAGGGAACCTGTCTAATAAGCAATTAGTAGATATTTTGGGAGGATGTGAGTTAGCCTCTGGGAAATACAATTTTACTATACGGATTTCAAAAATATATAATATTTGCATGTCATGGTTATGGTGTTCATTTTTGAGTCAACTGTGAAACTAGTCTGTGATTGTCAGTGTTGTAAATTCAAAATGAGAGCTTGCTGAATTTTATTTTTTTTACCCATTGCTTTCAGAGTATCTACTTTCAATTAAAACTTGTTATTCCACTCCAACAACAACAAAAAAAGTCCCAGCAAGGTTTTTTTTTTGCAGAAATCGAAGAGCTGACTCTAAAATTCATATGGAAATGCAAGGAACCCAAAATAGCAAAACAATCCTGAAAAAGAACAAAATTGGACACTCCTACTTTCTGATTTCAAAACTGAACTACAAAGCAAGAGTAATATAAACACTATAGTACTGGCATAAGGATAGACATATAGATCAATGGAACAGAACTGAGAGTCCAGAAATAAATCCCTGCTTTTACAGTTAACTGATTTTTTTTATAAGGGTGCCAAAACAATTCAATGGAGTAAAAAACGGTGTTTTCCACAAATGGTGCTGGGACAACTGGATAGCCACATGCGAATGAATGAAGCTGAACTCTTACCTCACATACAAAAATTAACTCAAAATGAACCAAATAATTTTATCAAAAAAGTGAGAAGAAAATATTTGGAAACCACATATCCTATAAGGGTTTAATATCCAGAATATATAAGAAATCATATAACTCAACAATAAAAAGACAAAAAAAAACTGATTAAAAATGGGCAAAAGACTTGAACAGACATTTCTTCAAAGAGGATATACAAATGGCTAAGAGGTACATGAAAAGGTGCTCAACATCATTAGCTATTAGGGAAATACAAATCAAAACCACAATGAGATATAATTTCAAACCCACTAGAATGGCTACTATTAAAAAAGACAAAATTACAAGTGTTGGAGAGGATATGGAGGAATAGGAATGCTCACTGATTCCTGGTGGCAATGTAAAATGATGCAGCTGCTGTGGAAGACAGTTTGTTAGTTCCTCAGAAAGCTAAATATAGAATTACCATATGATCTGGCAACCCCTCTACTTGTATATACCCAAAAGAATTGCAAGTAGGAACAAATATTTGCACATTGATGTTTTAGAGTGGCATTAGTCACAACTGACAGAAGATGAAAGCAATCCAAATATCCATTAAACAATGAATGGGTAACCAAAATGTGGTATCTATGTATGTGTTACTTTGCCAGCTGCTGGAATGCAAGAGATATACCAGAACCGGAATAGCTTTTAAAAAGGAGAATTTAATAAGTTACAAGTTTACAATTCCATGGAAGTGAAAGTATCCAAATAAAGGAACCAACAAGAGGTTACCTTCACTCAAGAAAGACTGATATATCAGACATATCTCTGTCAACTGCGTAGTCACATGGCTGGCATCTGCTGGTCCCTTGGCTCTCTCCAGGTTCTGACTTGCTTAATATCCCATGGCAACATCTCCTGGGCATCAAGCATCTCCACACATCCGTATCTCTGTTTTCTGACTGTTGGCTCTACTCTTTCTGTCAGCTCTGACTCTCTCCAAAATGTTTCCTCTTTTAAAGGATTCCAGTAAATTAATCAAGACCCACCTAAAATGGGTGGAGTCACGTCTCCATCTAAACAAATGTCACATGCACAACTGGGTGTGTCACCACTCTGTGGAGATAATCTAATGAAAAGATTCCAACCTACAGTACTGAATCACGATTAAAACGCTGGGTATGTCCCTCCCTTGGGCAGGCCCATGTTAACGTAACGTATACTCTCTTCTTTCAATAAACTTTACTATTTAAGCCTACCGGCCTCTTGTCTCTAAATTCTTTTAGTTTCAAACTATCGAACCTGGATTGAGACTCAGCTGGCACCATTACCAGCAGGGCTCTGGTTACATATTCTGGGAAGTCCGGCAGGAGTGATTTCAAAAGATCTCAGGAGAGCAGCATCTTCCATGTAAGACAATTGGCCCTCAAAACATGCGTTTCAATAATGGGTAGTGAGTTCAGCATCCTGATTGAGAGTCTCCTGGGCTGCATCCTGAAAAATTGGAATAATCTGCTGACCACTGAATTGAAAAAGAGAAAGGCAATTTCTTATTGTAACATTGCTTGGCCTCAATATAAATTGGGAGGTGGAGAAGAATGGCCAGAGAATGGCACTCTTGGCTACAATGCCAATCTCCAATTAGATCTTTTTTTTTGTAAAAGAGAAGGGAAATTATTTGAAATTCCCTATGTCCAGCTTTTTATGGCTCTATATCAGGAGAAAGCCAAGAAGGAAGCTTGTCAAGTATGTTATCTTAAGGGAAAATTAAGAAATGAATCTTTCCTGTCTCAGAAAGAGAAGGAGGCAGGTATTTTTTTTTTTACATGGGCAGGCACCAGGAATCGAACCCGGGTCCTCTGACATGGCAGGCAAGCATTCTTGCCTGCTGAGCCACCATGGCCCAGGAGGCAGAAATTTTAAATGACCTACTGTTAGCTAAACCCCCAAAGTCTGAAACATCAAAAGGATTCAAGAATGATCCTTCCCCAAACCCAGACCCAGAGTCCACCAGACCTGAGACTCCCATAAACCCACCGCCTATAAAGGAAGAGGTTTCCAGTGCACACCCTCCTTATTTAAGTCCGGCTTGACACACTCGCAGTGGAGCCCCTTACCACCCGCTGGAGAAGGAAAAAAAAAAATCTCCAAAAGAATGAATTCTCTCCAGGAAGTAGCCAATGGGGATATTAGGAACTATAAGGGTCCACATTCTTTTTTCTATGACTGACTTTGTACAATGTAAGAAGCAACTGGGAAAATTTTCTGAGGACCCCTCCAGATTTCTGGAGGAAATTAAAAACCTGCTGCTCACCTATGAGTTCACCTGGAGAGACAGTCAAGTCATTCTCTGCTCCTGTTGCACTCCTGAGAAGAAATGAAGGATCTGGGTAGAAGCACGCAGACCAGATACATGGGGAACAGCAGCACAACAGTATTACGGCAGGGCAGCAGGGACAGTAGCTGTCCCAAAGGCAGTTCCAGACTAGAACAAAGAGGGCAGCAAGATCTTGATGCAAGGGACCATATTACTTATTTAACAGAAGGTATGAAAAAATGTATTATCAAGCCTGTAAATGATAACATGCTACAGAGAATAACTGAAGAAGAGAAGGAAAATCCGGCTTTGTTTCAGGGGAGACTAGCGGAGGCAATAAAAATATATATACTAATGTAAATCCAGACTCTGAGGAAGGACAAATCATGCTAAAAACCTACTTTATAGGCCAGTCAGCTTCTGACACAAGGAGAAAACTACAAAAGATGTCCTCAGGGCCCCAGATGCCTGTGAATCACCTTATGAATACTGCCTTTTCTGTCTCTAATAACTGAGACAGGGCTGCAGAGGAAGAAAGAACAAGAAGAGACTGGAATAAGACAAGGCGCATAGCTTTAGCTATGAACAGTAAGCAGCCACCTCAGGCCCACTTGGGGTAGAAGCCACTGGGAAACTGTAATTGATGTGGAGAGTTGGGGCACTGGAAGCGGAAGTGCTCCCAAAGCCCAAAGGAGCCCTGAGGATGGAGAGAGCCTCCAGGTACCTGACCACAAGGCAGGAAGGCAAGACACTGGGCCCGAGAGTGCGTGGAGCCCTCAAGGGGGAGTGAATCCTCTCTAAAAGCCCCATTGGCCCCCCCTGACCAGGACGGAAGGGGTCCAGGACCAATGGCTCCCTGGGTCTCACTGAAGAATATCAAAATTGTGGAGCCCTGAGTGTCTCTAGATGTGGCAGAGAAATTCAGTGGGAAGTTTTCCAAGGTCTCCACCAAACTACCCATCTAGGCAGAGATACTCTCACCACCTTAGAACAGAAAATATTTGAAGGGAAAAATTAGGCCAAAACCATTAGGAAACAGTTGAAGTCCGTGGACTCTCCAGTTGGACTCACCTATCCAGGGTCAAGCTCCCAGCCAGGATCCAGCAGAACTTCCCAACCAGAAAGAATCCTACGGCTGTCAACCATTAGATGGATTAAAACTCCTACTAAAGAAACAGAACTAAGTACAATGAGTTCTCTATCTCTCTTTAGTACTCTACTGTTCCTTGCACCCCACAACCTATCTGAACATCCCCTAAAAGGCCTCCTAAGTTATACTGCCAATCACCTCAATCTGTCCCATTGTTGGCTGTGTCCTAAAAATTCTAAATCCACTATAGTTTGGCCAGACAACAGCACATATTGCGGAACTGCGAGTCTTTCCGTTCCTCCAGTTCTGCAATACACAGAACACTGGTCTCCTTATACAAGGAACCTTCTAGATTCCTTCCCAAGAGCACTCTCCTATCTTTTAGAGCAATTTAAAGCTCATCATCCTACCACACCTACCAGTGCTATAAACTTCAAAGTAATAACAACTCCTAATACCATTTTCCCTTTTTGCATAAAAGCAAACACCACCAAAGGTCCATGCTTAGGAGAAATACCACCTAAGTTGTGCAAATTCATAATTTATGTCAACCCAAATGGACAAACTTGGGACCTTGAGGTAATAACCACAAGCCCCAACAGTAAAGCCTGAGGAAAGCCCAGAGCAGGACACCTGCAAGAACCCCACTATTTCCTCACCGCTAAATTAGATGAAGCAGCAGTTATTTTCTTAGACCAATCTGTGATTAACTGTCAGGATGGAGCCCAATTCTGCCAGAACAGGCCAAGCTCCAACCAAGTTTTTCCTGAAAACTACTACTCAACAAGAAGAATGCTATAAAGAAGACCGCAAAGTAACAGGTCCCTTTGTAAATGACCTGGCAAAATAAAGTCACTTGGCATTCTTTTTTTATGAACACTAGGAAGCACTGTCACCTCTTCTGTCACCCATAACTGTCATTCGAATGAGTCTTTCCAAAATATGCCTACATGCCCCTGAGGCAGATAAAGGGAAAAATACCTGTGGAATAACCCAAATCAGTTTCGGGCAGCCAGCGAGCTATATTATTTCAAACTGCGGGCATCTAGCTACCCTATACTTTGATGTCACCCTCAAAGCTTAGGATTATTTTTCTCCACGGAACTAATATCTACCTGACTTTACTCAGCAGTTGGACTGGCTCTTGCTCTTTAGCTTATGTTAGCCCAGAATTATCCTGTTTACCGTACTCTAACCCAGTTCCTCTTCCTTTCTTCACAGTGTTGTCCCAACCAAAACATGCATTACCTCTCCTAATCCCTCTTTTACTAGACATCACACTCGCTGCCACTGGACTCAGCACAGGAGGACTTGTTACAAGCCACCAATTCCATCATGACCTCTCCTTAGAGCTCACACGAAATGCAGAATCCACTGCACAAACTCTAAGCCTCCTCTGGGCCCAGACAGAGGAGCAGTGCTGCTGCAAAACAGATGAGACTTAGATGCACTCACGGCAGCACAGGGGGAATTTTGCTTCTTACTAGAAGAGTGCTGCTTTTATGTCAACCACTCAGTAGAAATTCAAAAAAACACATGGGACCTTTGGGAACAATCCCAACAAATTAAAAACAGTGCTAACAATCTGGAATGCTTTTCCACATCTACCTAATCAAACTACTTGGGTCCTCCATTTTCTAGGCCCCTTAATTCCTTTTCTTCTCCTTCTTATCTTTGGCCCATGTATATTTAACCTTCTTCTCAAATTTGTTTCCAACAGACTGCAAGCATTCCATATTAAACTCATGTTCACCAGTGACTACGAAGCCGTTCCAGACCAGACCAGTCTATCCCCACACTCATTAGAATAGAAAAAGAGTATTACACCCTTGCAAGTAGAGTCTACCATCTTTAAAACAGCAGGGAGAAATCTGAGAAGATAGACCTTTGCCCCTCAGCACCCCTTAAAATTAAGGGTGTTCTACCCTTTCAGGGGAGAAATTGAAGCAGGATAGGACAGGGCATCAAGGCAGTGATCCCTGGTCTTCTGTTCAATTCTGAAAGAGTTAACAGACAACCACCAAGTTCCTTGTTTCTTATCTAGTTCCAAAAGAAATAATACAGGGGTGCAAACTTCCTGGGACAAAAAAAATCTCCCTAAAGTCCCCAAACCATTGAAACCTCCCCAAACCACAAAAGCTTGTAGAATTCTGGGCCCAAAGCAAAGTCCTAGTTAATGATGGGAAGCATAAGGTCAGACTGCTAGCCATTAGCCCAAAGACAAATTTCAGGTATGTGGCAACAAACGAGGAATTCTGTTAACTATATCCTCCTAAAGCATCCCGAATGCCCAAAGACCACCATGGGAACCTGCACAAAGAAGACACTTAGTACTCAAAGGTTACTATGGAAACCTGCTACCTACAAGACTTCCTATAAAGCGAGAAAAACCCAACCCACTCAGTGCACCCCTCCCTCAGGCATGCCTGTGTTAACTCTAACACGTACTCTCTCCTTTTAATAAACTTCTCTTTTAACGAACTTTACTACTTATGCCTAAAAAAAAAAAAGAAAAAGAAAGAAACAACTGTTCCCAAAAGACTGGATAAGGGTTAAAACATGGCTTTTCTGGGTACATAATACTTTCAAACCAGCACATTATACAATGGAATATTATTCAGCATTAAGGAAGAATGAACTTCCAGTTCCTGTGACAAAATGGATGAACCCTGAAGACATTATGTTAAGTGAAATAAGCCAGACACAGAAGGACAGATATTGAATGATGTCATTGATACAAAGTAATTAGAATAAGGCAATTCACAGAGTTCGAATCTAGAATACAGGTTACTAGGGGCTGGGCTGGGGGTAGGAAATGGAGAGTTTATGCTTAATTTGTACAAAATTTCTATTAGGGCTGATTGTAAAGTTTTGGAAATGGATGGTGGTGATGGTGGCACAACATTGTGAGACTAATTAACAGCACAGATTTATATATGTGAGTGTGGTTAAAAGCAGAAATTTTAGGTCATGTTTGCTACTAGAATAAAAATTAAAAGGTAAAACAGACCATACAAAACAGTGAACCCTATTGTGAATGATGGACAATAGTTAATAGTACAATTATAAAAATATTCTTTCATGAATTATAACAAATATATCACGCTAATGCAATATATTAAAAATAGGGTGGTATATGGGGACAAAAAAATACACTCTAATGTAAACTATGGACTTCAGTACAATTATGTTACTTAATAGTACAACTATAATGTTCTTTCATCAACTGTAACCAAGGTACCCCACTAATGCAAAGCATGTGTGGGAGGGTATAGGCATGCTGTATATTTTTACATGATTTTCCTGTAAACCTGTAATTCCTCTAATTAAAAAAATTAATTAAAAAAATAGACTGAAGACCTAAATATAAGAGCTAAAACTATAAAAAAAAACCCTAAAAGAAAGCAAGGGAGAAAGCTTTGTAATCTTGGATTAAGCAACAATTTCTTAGATATGACACAAAAGCACAAGTGACAAAAGAAAAAAACATAAAATGGATTTCATCAAAACTTAACCTTTTGCACTTCAAAGGACAAGATACCATTAAGAAAGTGAAAAGATAACCCATAAAACTGGAGAAAATATTTGCAAATCATATATCTGTTAAGGGACTTATATCTAGAATAATAAAGAACTTCTATGATTAACAATAAGAAGGCAAATAACCCAATTAAAATTGGGCCAAGGCACTAAACAGACATTTCTTGAAAGAAGTTATACAAATGGCCAAAAGCATTATGAAAAGATGTTCAATATCATTAACCACCAGGGAAATGCAAATCCAAACCACAAGATACCTTTCATATCCACTAGGTTAGCTCAATAAAAAAGACAGACAATAATAAGTGTTGGTGAGGATATGGAGAAATTAGAACTCTCATACGCTGTCAGTGGGAATGTAAAGTGTTATAGCTGAAACCTGCTTCTCTAAAAAAGGTACAGCTGTCCCTCAAATGGTTAAACACAGAATTAACATATGATCCAGCAATTCCAGTCCTAGGTATTTACCCAAGAGAAATGAAAACATATGTTCACATAAATACTTATACATGAATGTTCATAGCAGCATTATTCATAACAGCCAGAAAGCAGAAACACAAATGTCCGTCAGCTAATGAATGGATAAACAAAATGAGGTGTAGCTATGCAATGAAATATTATTTGACTATGAAAAGGACTGAAGTACTGACACATGCTACGACATAAATGGACATTGAAAACACTATGCTAAGTGAAAAGAACCAGTCACAAAAGACATGTTGTTATGAGTCTGTTTACATGAAATATCCAGAACAGGCAAATCCACAGAGAAAGAAAGTAAATTGTTTGTTGTCAGAGGCTACAGGGAGAAGAGAATGAGGAGCAGTTGCTAATGGGTACGGGATTACTTGCTGGAGGCAATGGAAATGTTCTGGAACTAGTGGCATGATTGCACAACTTTGTGAGTATACTAAAAACTACTGGATGGAACATTTTAAAAGGGTGAATTGTATAGTATGTAAATTATTTCACAATAAAGCTATTTTTTTAAAAATGAGCAGAAAAATTCACCTCTCATGTCAGCTTATAAAAATTAGATACAGGTGATTCAGCAGTTCAACTTTCACTTAGCAGACTTACCCTGAATAGTATAAATAAAACCTCCGGCAACTCCCTCCACACCTTCCATGAATTCATGAGGCAATGCACCCTCTCCAATCTGAAAGAAATGAGAATAGAAGTGTTCAATATGTTTCATTAAATACATTTATTATATTTTAAAATTGACTTGGCAAAAGACATATGCGCTTTCACAGTAGGTAAATCCACCTAAGCTGGTTGCTACACTAGAGACTTGTAACATCAGGATAACATACAACAGTCTCTCTTTTTTTTACATAATTACAATATTAAACATTAGATTTACTCACTAGTTCGTACTGTGCTGAAAATTTCAACTTAGAAGGAATCACATGTTGCTTTTTCTACCAGAATAGTACTTTTTTTTTTTTTTAAATATTACCACCTTTGGTGGCTTAGAGATTAAAAATTTCTATGACTTCAAATATATCTAGGCATATTTTAAAGTTAGATTTCCATGCAGGAAAAAGCACCCCCCTAAATGAACAGTCTGTACCAAACAGATCAGACAGATTCTACTGATTGCTGATGTGACTGAAGGTGCCTAGAGACCACTGTGCTAACAAGGAAGAATGGGCCTTTCAACACCTTGAGGCTCTTTTAGCAAAGATTTATGTCTCTTCACCTCACAAGTTACCCCATGCCCTCGGTGAAAATGAAATGTTTTATTTCTGCGGGCGGCGCACCAATAAGGCATATCTATTGGAGCTATTCTTCACCTGCTGTAGGGCAGATCAGAAAAAGTTATGGTTTAGTACGTTCATAGTGTTTCTTCTACACACTCACACTCATCTAATTAAGAGGATTATTACTTGGTTATTCCTCTTTTAAATATCTTTTTAGCAGACTGTATTATACAAAAGCACTACTTTTGTGATGATGTTCTGAGGGCAATGTGGTAACTTGTCATATAATTTAAAATATGGTTCGTATTGAATGCTGAGGAAATTACAAAAGTTGGATGCTATAGATTCTAATTTTGTTGTCCTATAAAAAGTTGTTTACTCTTCAATTTTTATTGGATAATCTACATTGTTTTGGCTTGTTTAGAACTTGTTGGTGCTTTTTATTAACTTCTCTCTAAAAGGTTACAGGTTAACTTTTTTTTTTAAACTTATAAGCAGTGTTGCTTTTATTTTATTTATTTATTTATTCATTTTTGTATGGGTAGGCACTGGGAATCGAACATTTCTCTGGCATTGCAGGCGAGAACTCTGCCACTGAGCCACCCTGGCACACAGGTTAACTTTTAATTTGATTTCTAAAATATTTACTCCTCATCACTTACTAACAAAGGAGCAAGATTTAGTGAAAACTTTCAGCTCTATGTAATTATGATTAAAAAAACCCTTCATTTGTATATGCTATTTCTTGGAGTAGGCTACTAAGTTATCCAATTTCTCTTTTAGGGTAACTGAATGTTAAGCTATCTTTAATCCTCAGTTATATGTACCCACAAAACAGATGATTTAAGTCTTTCCCTTTGAACCTGGTCCTCAGTGCAAATTTGAACTTGTTTCCTTTTGTGTAACTAACTCAAATACTATAGAATTCCAACACATTTCTGATATTTTAAGTTTCATAGAGAGAAAAGGAGACAAGATATTAAAGATACATGCCTTGAAAATAAAAATAAAAATAAAAATTTCACAAAACTTTCTATCTTAAATAAAGGACTTTTCATAATAAAGGATGAAATTCCTAAAACCTTAACATGAGTTTTCCATTTGCTAAAGCTGCCGGATTGTAATATAACCAGAAATGGATAGGCTTTTACAAAGGTGATTTATTAAATTACAAGTTACAATCCTAAGGCTGTGAAAATGTCCAAATTAAGGCACCAACAAGAGGGTACCTTCTCTCAAGGAAGGCTGATTGGGTCCTGGGTCACATGGCGATGTCTGCTCTTCTCTCCCGGCTTCTGGGTTCAAACGACTCTCTCAGCAACTTCTGTATCTCCAGATGTCTGTGTCTTGGTTTCATCTCTCTGCCCTCTTTGCCAGCTCTGAGCTCTTGCTATGCTTTCTGCCTTTTATTCTCTTCATAGAGGGCTCTAATAAAAGGATTAAGACCCACCTTGAATTGGGTGGGTTGCATTTCCATGGGAACAACCTAATCTAAAGGTAATAATAGGTCTGTACCCACAAGATTGCATTAAAAGAACATGGCTTTTCTGGGGTACATAATTTCAAACCAGCACATTCTGCGCTCTGGATCCCCAAAAGACATGTTCATTCCGAAGGCAAAATACATTCATTCCATTACAAAATCACAAAAACCTTAACCCATTTCAGTAACAATTCAAATACAATACGAAGTCTGAAACAGTACAAAATCTCAACAAAGTCAGCTACAGGCATGGTCTGTTCTAAGGCAGAATTCTCCTCTGGCTGTGGACCTGGGAAACTCAGGATAAGTTATCTGCTGTCAATATACAAAGGAGGGACAATCATGGGATACATGTTTCCATTTCCATAGGTAAAAAAGGAAAACAGGGGTTACCGGACCTAAACAATTCTGAAAGTCTGTAAGGCATACTTCATTAGATTTCAAAGTCTGAGAATCATTCACAGAATGACATTTCCTACTTAGGGCTTGAGAAAGCAGTAGACCCACACTTTTCAAGGGTTTGCACAGTGACCCTTTTCTCTCCAAACAAAAGGGCTGAGGGTTTTAACATATCCAAGCATTGGGGAGACCACCTTGTTCTTGGCCCACCCTCCTCAAGTATCTGGGTGGGACCTAGGCTCTCTGCCATTTCTAGGGCACCTGCTCAACCCCTTCAGAACAATGGGATGGTAGCCAGGCTCCCCACAATCCCTGGGAAATGTGCTCTACTCTCTCTGAGGCCTGAGGGGACAACACCTTTCCTGTACAATGAAGTGGAAGGCCCTCCCTCTCCTTCCAGGCCAAACTCACCCTTTCCACATGCATGAGTGAATCTGCTCTCCTGGTCCAAGATCCCCTGGTTTCAGACCTTAGCCTCCACGGTTCTGTCTTTGAAGTCATTTTCCCTTCAATCTGTCACTTTTAGTACAGATTGGCAGTCAGATCTCACAAAAAACTTGTCATGCAGCATACATGGGTCAAAAACTTCAGACAATAGGACTTTCCAATGTGCTATTTTTCTAATGTGCTCATCTGAAATTGTATCCCCAGACAAACCATGTTCTTCTAATCCAATCTTGTGGGTGCAGATCTATTGTGGATGGGACCTCCTGATTAGGTTGTTTCAAAGGAAATGTGACCCCGCCCATTCAAGGTGGGTCTTAATTAGTTGTTTGGAGTCCTTTAAAAGAACATTTTGGAGAAGGCTCACACACTGATGCTTGGAGATGCTGAGAGAGCCATTTGAAACCAGAAGCCCAGAGACAAGGACACCAGACGTCCCCTTGTACCTTCCCATGTGGTAGAGGATTCCCGGACTTGATCAGCTTTTCAAGAGTAAAGGTATCCTCCTGTTGTTGCCCTAATTTTGACATTTTCATGACCTTAGAATTTTAACTTGTAACTTAATAAATCCCCTTTATAAAGGCCAATCCATTTCTGGTATACTGCATTCTGGCAACTTTAGCAAACCGAAACAGATTTTGGTAACAGAGAGGTGGGGAGTTGAGGTTTGAAATACCAAAGGTATTAGAGCAGCTTTTTATATGGATAAAGGGAAGTTTCTGGAAGAATTGTGAGGAGGTGAATAAGGAAAGGCCTGGCTTGCTTTGAAGAAACTGTTGGTAGAAACATGAGCACTAAAGGCGCTTCCAAAGAGAACATAGACAGAAATAATGTGTGTTTTTGCAAACTGGAAGAAAGATGATCTTTGTTTTAAAGTGGCAGAGAATTTGGTAAAATTGAGTACTGGTGTTGGATGGAAGGCAGAATTTCAAAGTGACGAGCTTGGATATCTAGCTGAGGAAATTTCCAAAATAAATGTGGAAAATATGGCCTGGTTTCTCCTTGCAGCTTATAGTAAAATCTAAAAGAAAAGAGACAAGCTAAGTACTGAAATCTTAGATACAAAGAAACCAGATATTGATGATCTGGAAAATTCTGGGCTTCCAGAAAGTGAGACCCCGGAGAACAATGCCCCAAGTGAGGATTTAACCAAACATGGAACCAGTCAGCCATTACTGGACAAGCCAGGATTGGAGATGGAATTATCTAGAAAGGTTTTGTGGAAAGCCTATTGTCTGATTGTGATCCCTGTGTGCTGCATGGAAAACCAACACAGTTTTTGTGAGATCTTAAGCGGAACCACTGCCAATCTGGACTTAAAGGGGCAGAAAAGGGACAGATTGAAAGAAAAGTGACTTCAAAGGTAGAACCATGGAAGCTAAGGTCTGCAACCAGGAAATCTCAGGCCATGAAAGCAGATCCACCTATGCATGTGGAGAGGATGAGTTTGCCCTGAAGGCAGAAGATGGACCTTTCTCCCTGATGTTCATTAAGAGTTTTGCCACCTCAAGCCTCAGAGAGAGTGGAGCATATTTCCTGGGGACTGGGGAGAACCTGGCCACTACCCCACTGTTCTGAAGTGGTTGAACAAATGCTCCAGAAATGTTAGAGAGTCTGGGTGCTGCCTAGATGCTTGGAGAGGTTGGGGCCAAGAACCTGGTGGTCTCCACAATGCTCCCTAATGTTCCAACCCTCATCCCAGTATTTCAAGATAGAGGGGCCACTACTTAAGCCGTTAGAAAGGGTAGGACTGCCGCTCTCTCAAACTTGGAAGATAAATGATTCTCAGACCTTAAAATCTAATGGAATTTGTGCTGCAGGTTTTTGGGATTGTTTGGGTCAGGTGACTGGTGTTTTCCTTTCAATTTCTTCCTATGCAAATGTTTATTCTATGACTGTTCCTCCTTTTTTATTAGCAGCAGATAACTTGTTCTGAGTTTCATGGGTCCACAGCCAGAGAATTCTGCTTTAGAACAGACCATGCCTGTAGCTTTTGATGAGACTTTGTACTGTTTGTGACTTGGTATTCTATTTGTATCATTAATGAAATGGTTTGAGGCTTTTGTGATATTGTGATGGAATAAATGTATTTTGTATATGAAAAGAACATGTCTTTTTGAGGTCCAGAGGATGGATGTGCTGGTTTAAGATTATTATGTACCCCAGAAAAACTGTGTTCTTCTAATCCAGTCTTCTGGGGGCAGACCTACTGTTGGATGGAAACTTTTGATTAGATTGTTTCCATGGAGATGTGACCCCACCCATCAAGGTGGGTCTTAATTACCTTATTGGAGTCTGTTAAAAGGAGACTATTTAGAAGCCTCACACACAGGTGCTTGGAGATGCTGAGAGAGTCATCTGAACCCAGAAACTGGGACAGGGCAGTAGATGTTGCTACATGCCTTCTTGTGTGACAGAGAAACCCCAGACTTTATCAGCCTTTCTTAAGTGAAGATATCCTCTTGTTGGTGCCTTAATGAGGACATTTTCATGGTCTTAACATTTTAACTTGTAACTTAACATACCCCTTTATAAATGCCAATCCATTTCTGGTATACTGCATTCTGGCAGCTTTAGCAAACTGAAACAATGGGCCACAAGGCCAAGTATAGAATTACATATGAATTTGTGAGTCTATTTAATGTTCTGCTTATTCAATGGATTGTAAGTTCCACTGTGGGCCTATACTATGTTTTTTGAATGTGTAATAACATAGCAAATGATGTACGTCTCAACTACAGGAATTAATTCATGTGACCAGGTTAATATTTAATGAAAATTTACTAAGCTTGGGTATTTAAATGCCAAGTGCTTTACTGATCATTAGACCACAGCATCCAGGAAAAGACTGTCTGTAACACCAGCACATACCACATCTGCTCATTTAAAGCTCACCATTTAAAATGCGCCTATTCCTTCTTCATTATTCTACACTTACTCTGAGAAATTTACCTGTCACACTGTTTTAAATTTGAGGCAAATATGAACACATGAAAAATCAGTCAGAAGCCCCAGAGTTGCTTCATAATATAAATGAAAGCATGAACTCAAACTTATCTTCCAATGTTCTTATCTGTAGTATTTTAAATACCATTTCACTATCAAGGAGAGACGGTAAATATTCTGAATATTATTGAGCAAATATTCTTAAAGAATGCTAACTTAAAATGAATGAGAAATAAAATACTCAAACTTTAAAAATCAACAGATCTTAAGGCAAAACCGTATATTCACTGACAGTTATAAATTCATATATAACATTTGAGCTTTTAGTCTTTACTATGGAGACATTAACATTTTCTACTATTCATGTTTTAAAACACACAGGACTCACTGTTCTACAATGCCTGAGTTGGTGTAAAGTAAATTTAAATATACTTTTATGTATTAAGAATATAAAAAGTATGCTAAACATCCTCCCAACCTTAAAAAAAAAGGATGGCTTACTGTAAGGACTCTGAGAACTCCCCCTCCATCATTGACTGTCACTTTGTGAAGATTTCTTGACACAAGGCCTTGGAGGTCCTGGCTCTCCCACACAATTGTACCTTCAAATCTCTTTTATGGAAAGATAAATGGTAAGTTGATTTCTATATTGTTGTCATTTAAGTTTTTAGGTAAGATTTTGGAGAGAAACGTATTTTTGTCCAAGACAAAGCAGTTAAATTTTTAATCCCACAACTCACAACGTAACCATTATTAACATTTTGGAGTTTATCCATGAGTCATTTATTTCCATACATCTTTAAAAAAAAGGTGGGGGGGGCAGAGGGTACATACACAATTTTGCATGCTGCTGTCCGTCATTCACCATTGTATAAAAAGCAGTCCTTCATGCTGCTGCAGCTGTTACAACCATTCTTTTAAATGTACATATAACAATATCTGTAGTAAGCGCACCCTGACTTACTCAAACATTTCCCTAATGTCAGGCATTTAGTTGCTACCAAACATCTACTAAAATAATGAGTCATGTTTTAGTTAAATGCTTATTTTTCCTTAAAACTGTGTCTCTTAATTAAAATAAATTCCCAGAAGTGAAATAACTGGTAAAAGAAATATGGATTTTTTTGTGGATTTTGATACACATTGCCAAATGCTTTGCAAAAGCAATTTACACTACTTTAAGGGTCACTAACAATTTACGGGAATGCTAACGGCCTTGTATGGGATGTTATCCCTGTATGGGATATTAGTAAGAGAAAAGAAGTTTAAGCTAATTTAGTTGATTAAAAAATGATTCCTTATTTAGTTGTTTTTCTCTGATTCCCAGTGATGTCCACGAATTGTTCTTTTCTGGGATTTGTCTTGCTACGCTACTTTGTCATTTAGCTACTCAGTTTTACATATTTCTTGTCAATCTGTATAAGACTTTCATATAGCAATTATCTTAATTCTCAACATATTTTATGTTAAAACTATTTTTTCAGACTTGTTTACCACTTAATATCGTTATTATTTTTTAACATCTAAGTCATTACTTCCTAATCTTTAAAAATAGAGAAAATGATACCTACGTCAAAGGGGCATTTTGTGGGTTAGTGATAATGTATACAGTGTAGTGGCTGTGCTCGGCTTGTAGCTTTATTACCACTAGGAGGAAAAAGAAACTGTCCCTTTAAAAGATTCCATTTTCTAATTTTAGAAAATAGGTATTGATTGTTTCTGTACTTTCCCTAGGTGGCTTTAATTTGCTACTGAACTTGAGGACAAACCTCAATTCCATAAAAACAAAAGAATCTCAAAATTAGATATACACATAGAAAAAAATGTCTAGGAAAAAATATATCAAATATATTAGTCAATAGATGGGAGATATCATATTCTTTAAACCTTTCTATATTTTTGCCAAATTTTCAACATTGAACATGTATTACTTTCATACTTTTATAATCAGGAGAAAAATAGTTTTTAAGCCAAACACACCTTTAAACAAAGTAAATCTGGGTTCAATCTTCTTTTGGACATGAGCCATTATTTAAACACTTAAGCATCTACTATTTACCAGGCTGTAGGCTATGTATGAAGATAAAAAAAAAAAAAAAGAAAAAAGAAATAGTCCATATCTTCAAATAATAGTGACAGGTTATGATAGGCTCACTAATGAAGGAAAGTAATTCTGCTTGGGAAGATCTGACAGAATTCCAAATGACTGTGAGAGTTGAGTTTTAAGGGAGTTTGAGTCAGGAAAGTGGGAAGCAGATAAAATACACATCAAAAGGCCCAGACTTAAGTTTTCACTGACTAAAAATCACAAGAATATCAATGTTTCATGAGTGATTGACATTTTAAAAGTATACACTTATTATATTTTATTGAGAGTACATATTTTGCATTTATATATGCATACCTGTGATGTAAAAGCAGATTTATATCCCTCCCTTTTTGTAATCTAACATGCTTTCTTGAATGGTAGATAAAAGGTTGGAATTCATTAGCCCCTTGACAGTTGTGAAGAACCTTAGGTGTACCCATAGATGTGCCACCTGTCAATGACCTTGGCAGAAAAAAAGGTCAAGAGCTGTATAATTAGAGAACAAGATGGTGATAACTTAGTCCCTTGCTTATCTCTAGTTGTTATGTATCTATTCTGTTTTCCTACAGCCTTGTTCTCTAGACTCCCTTGCTGTCTTCATTTATTTTTTTTTTCCTGAGGTGACATTCATGTAAAACAAAATTAACCATTTTAAAAAGAGCAAACCATGATGTATACATATGATAGAATGGGCATTGCCCAAATATCCCTAAAAATTGGGAGAAGGATCCAGGGAGAAGGAGTTAAAGCAGAGAAGACAGGATTTAACAAATGAGTATGAATGCTGAATCATTATACTGATATTTCTTTTAGTCTCCACTGTCTTAGAGCAGCTAAAAGGAAATATCTGAAATTGTGGAACTGTAACCCATACCATACTTTGAAATTTGTTCTATAACAACTTGCTAAAATGTGCTTTTGAAATTTATTGTTTTTTTGTTATATTTTATAATAAATAATGTTTAAAACTTAAAAAGAAAAAAAAAAGGCCCAGCCTTGACGTGGCATGATATATTCAGAAAAATGTTAAGAAGTTTAGTATTGCCGAAGAACAAAGTCAAGTAGAGGAAAGGCAAAAGGTCGGGTGAAGGTCAGCAGGTCCAATCCAATCAGGAGGGGCTCTGTATGCTACAATTGGGAGCTTTTCCTTTATCTTGAAGGCAATGGGAAAGCGCTGACGGTTACAAGCAAACAATGACACAATCATATTGGCAGTTTTAGAAAGGACACTCCAGTAGAAGGGTGGCAACACGACAGAGAAGATTGGTAGGGAGAGGAGAAATCAGGGTAAAATGAAAGTCTAGATGAAAAAAGTAAGTACCTATTAAAGGCAGTGGCTAGGTATCAAAGAGCTACCCCTCTCTCCCTGAATTTAAGGAATTTTGAAATAAGACTGCCCTCTGAGTTGAACTAAATAAATCCTTACTTAGGAGGAAACAATTTTTTGTAAGAAGTGGGAATAACTTAAGATTGATACTTACTTAGTAAAATCAATACCTTAAAACAATTATCAACTGGCCACTATAGGAAAGCTGAAGAGAGAAATTTTGGCAATGTAGCAATGCCAGAGGGAAAAAGATACTACATTTGGAAGATAAAAAGCATTCTGGTCACATTCTTCTTCAATGTGACAGCTCTCATTAAAGCACCCACATTGTATTGTGTAGGCAAATTCAATGCCCGAAGCCAATCAATGTTCAAATTCAGTTTTTTAGGTGCCTTGATATACCAGGAAAGTGGTCCCTGGACAGGGGTCATGAACATTCAAATCACTCTAATAAGCTAATATCCACTAATGAAGAATGAACTGACATTTTAATTTATATACTGATCTTCTGTGAATGTACAGTACATTTAACTGAGCATCTGATCATTTCTAAGTAAACTAACCAGAAGTTCATGTTGGGGCCCAAAACCTAAGTTCTAGACCCTCTATGTGAGCCAGCTTCGGATTAGTCGTGCAGCCCTTTCCTGGAGACAACCTGTGCCTTTGCTGTACTTTACTTTCTTCTAAAACTTCAACAGTTATGAGATTTGGAAGGAACTAATACAAAATACGTTTAGGGTAAAGAACTGATAGAATTTGGTGAGTGCTTAGATATGAAATCTGAGGATAAATCCCATGTTTCTGGCTTAGAAGAACAAGACAAATATATCACTACCCAAGACTGAGAATACAGGAGGAGTTGAGAATGGGTAGGATGGAGATGAGATTACTTTTAGAAAGCCCAAGAGACATGCAGGTGGAGCTGTTCAGCCAGCAGCTTGAAATATGTCTAGAGTTCATGAGAGAAGTTTAAGCTATAGATGCAGATTTAATAGCCATCAGCATACAACAAGTAATAGATGAAGAATGTGTAAAATAAACAGAGGACTATGTATCAAATCCTAACAATTAATACTTAAGAGGAAAGCAAAAGAAAAGGAGCTAATGAGGAACAAGGACTAGGCCAGGCAGAGCTGGCGAAACCAAAAGTAAATATATCATACAAACCAAGAGAGGACTCTTAAACAACTAGGATAAGGACCAAAAAAAGTGTCCCCTGGAGTTGGCAGGTTGCTAATAGTCTTAACAACTGCAATTTCAAATGAACCATACCAACAGTAAAATATAGTGACCACATAAAAAAAAATCTCACCTTAAAACCACAAATCTAGAAAATATGATAAAACATAAATCTCTGTCCCATCCATTCAACTGATACTTCACATTTGACTTGCTATTTCATGGTAGCCCCTTCCTGGCACCCAATTCCATTTTGTTTGTTGCTAGGTCATGATGTAACACGTAAAAATACTGATTACATTGAGTAATTGTCAGAAAAACTCACTGGCTCAAAAAATGATCCTGATTTATTCACTGAACTTACATAACTCACCAGTTGTTTTGTCGTTATGCAAAGGAGGAGCTGTAACTTCTCCCCCTCTCCTGTACCTGTTCGTGTTCCATGTCCCAGCTGAATTTCCTATTTTTGCCTCACCTCTCATATGCCTACTTTCTACCCCCTGGTGTAAGTTATCATAAAACCAGGAATCTCTTAAGATGCAAAGCAACTTGTTTGTGACAATTTCCTGCTAAGATCATAAAACCAAACCAAGTTAAGAAAAATGGCATCATATAGGTTGGGAAATACACTATCTCACTCATAACATAAGCAGACTATCTGCAATGCCTTTTGCATGGTGTTAATTCTTTAGTGTTGTATTTCTAATTTCTCGTCCAAACTAACAGCACAGTTTAAATATATACTTTTGTCCTTGTAATCATTAACAATTTCTTGTGGACTGGAGAAATTACTATATCTAAAGACATCAACGTTTCATCAAAGGTAAGAATAATATAAATATTCATAATACTAATAATAATAGCTCTAGTGACTCAGTTGAACCAAAATAACCTGCTTTTTATTGAAATTAGTTTCAGGTTTTAATTGTGCTGTTAAGGAAAATAAGAAATCAGAGAAAGAAATATTTTAAGAAAAACAACACAGCAGTCTTCATTTAAATTTGTGACCCCCCCCACTAAGATTTATGCTTCAGCAAGTCACACAATGAACACATTAAAAGAGATCTGCTTACTTGACAAGCTATACTGATGCCATGCAACACTTGTAGATTATTAAGTGTAGAGGGAATAAGATGATGAAACAATCATCTGCTTCCCCCTCTCAACTGGAATAAACTATTTTTCTTCTACTATTCTCTGTCAATATCCAGTCTAATTGTTCATCACTACTTTTTTCCTGAACTAATAAGCTCAATTAGGCTTCATGGAGAAACAGAATATTTATGTAAAATTAAGCAGTTTCAACAAAAATAGGATTTATATAATAGCAAAGAGTTATTTTATTTTTAATAGTTTTCTTTTTCTAAACCTACTACACATTTATTAAAGAACACTTAGAAAATGGATATATACACATACACAAAGAAAATAAAAATTTTCTTTATCCACAATCCCAAGCCCCAGGTGTATTATATATCGGCATGTTTTTAAGTCTTAATTAAAATGGCCACTCATTGTCTCAGCACAATATTTCCCATTGTTAGTACTTACTGCCAGATATATCATTTTGAACACCAAGATGTATTTACCAAGGGAAGCAAAATCTTCCCACCCCCAACTTTGTATTCAGAAAAACTTCAAACTTATAGAAAAGTGGAAATTAACACCCAAATCACCTAGGTTCACCAATTGTTAACATTTTGCCACATCTGGTCTCTCTTTCTCCATATACACAAACTTTTCTATTGTGGGTGAACCACCTGAAAGTAAAATGCAAATATCATGACACTTCACCTTTGAAAATTCCAGTAGGCATTTACTAAGGACAAGGACATTGTAAGGATAAGGGAACATTTTTTTGTGGATTAATACAAAATCTCTAATTCTTCTTATAAGGCTGATCAATACCATGGGGTAGGCCCTGTGAATATGTGATTAGCTTGAAATATTAAACATTATTTTCTTCCTCTTTGCCTCACATTATGTGTGACATCTACTTGAACAGTTTCTCAACCTCAGCATTATTGACAATTGGGGCTGGATAATTATTTGTTATGCAGGCTGTACACTGCAGGATGTTTAGCAACACCCTTACTCCTAAAGTGTCTGCAAACGATTGTTAAATGTCTAGGGGTTGGAGGGATGGTACAAAACCGCCCCTCCTCTTTGAGAAACACTGATCTTGAAGAACAGGGCAGCCCAAATCCAGTTAATAGTAGCAGTAATGACAAAATACACTCATTTGCTGAACCACAGCATGTTCTAAAACACTCTTACATGTATTTAATCATTCTGTCTTTAGAACAACCCTCTGAATTGGGTAGTACAGCACCCCATATTAGAGATTCAGGAAACAGATTTAGTGAGGTTAAGTAACTTGCACAAGGTCATAGTCATTAAGCGGCAGAGCAAGGATTCAAACTTGCCCACGGCCACAGATGCACCCATTCACGCACTGGTGCCCAAACATGCAAGCACATACTTACTCCCAGGTATATCATTTTCTCTTTCCTACTCACATCAATCCTCTAAAATCTTTTGTGAAAATCAACCCTACATCAGGCTTCAAATCTTTCTGGATAGCATCTAACCTAATACTGGTGATTCCTTATCTCCTTGGAACAACAATTTTCGTGTGAGAATCACCTGAGTTTTGAGTTATGTTCTGCCCATGTTAGTCCTAGTTAGAAAAGAAGGTCTCTAGTTAATGACTTGTTTCAATCCTAAAGGAACTAACCAATTAGTTAATGTAGAAAAAATGTTTACAACAGTGCCTGGCACATAGTAAGTCAAGAACTGTAACAGTATTAGCTTTTCTCTTCCCACTAGTTTATATATTCCCTTAAGGGTAAGGAGCTTTGTATTGTATCTTAACATAACCCCACTGATTAGAATAGTGCATGACTAGAAATTACAATATGTAAGTTCTCAATACATACTGCTTACTTGACTGAGTAAATAAGTAAAAAAACACAAGAATGACTTCCTTTAAAAACTGAGATCCAATATGTGGCGAATACCACTTACGTGAGGCATTACAGCTCATTAAAAGTAAAACGTTTGGTAGTGCATACTGCATTTAAAAAGGAAAAAAAACTCATATAGGAAAATAAAAAAAATAAAAGGCCCCAGGAAAACAGGCATTTTTCATATATTGCTCATGACTATTCAAACTAATATAAATTACTAAACTGTCCTCTGGGAAGGAATCATACAACCTAAAAATACACATACTTATTGACCCAGCAATTAATCTTAAGAAAACAAGCAGTTATGTACACAAAACAGAGGTGTAAGGATGTTCACTAAGGTCTTTTTCATAATATGAAAAACTGGCAATACATCAATATCCAACTACAAAGGGTTAAATAAACGACAATATTTCTATACAGTATATGTCTATGTAACTGTTAAAAAAATAACATATTTATATAAAAAATACTCATGTTAAACAAAGAAAATGAAAAATTTTTTAAAAGTTGAACAGTATCATTGTGGTAGCTATACATGCATCCATCCCCTCCACCCCATTTTCTCTATATATAAGCAGGGAAAAAAAAAGCCTGGAAACATAGAAACCAAAATATGAAGTGACTATCTACAAATTATGGAATTTTGGTGATCTTTATTATTTTATTATTTTTTTTAGTTTATCTGTATTTTCTGTTTTTTTCCAATGTGTTTTAGCTGTACATTTTTAAAAAAACGTTTTTAAACGGATGTTCTTATAGAGATGAAATAAACGAAGTCTTTTTGATACTCAACAGAATTAAAATATATAGTTTCAATTACTTGTACTCAACTCCAAAGATCTACAGCATATTATACAAATGTGTGATTCTTTTATTGCACAAATGTGAACAGCAACTCACAAGACTGGTGGTAGGAAAGTTTCTTCGTTAGTCAGCAGGACAGGACAATTGTCTGGCTTCCACATCTTAAATCAGCACCGATGCTGCAGACTGAACTCTGTAGCTGGTCTAAAGTGAATCCTAGAGATGTTTGGGACACTGACCCCTATTCTGGCACCAAAGCACTGAGTTCCAGAATGTACTCAGACTACACTGAATTAACCAGAAAAGACTGAGGCTGATAGATGATTTGTTCATGCTTGCTTGTGTAATACTCTGCAACTGTATTGTGTTTTAACTCCAGGACTGATGAAGGGCACTTGAGCAGGTGAGGTGGCGTCTAGCACATATCTACTTATGACTGTGCCTAGAAGGTGAGAGTTCTGTTATCAGACATCAGATATCAACCACAACTATTCATCCCTTGGAGAGGTTTTATTTATCTTGAAAACTATGGCTGATTTCTCTGCCATTATTTTGTCTGCACTTACATTTTGTGTTTCATTCTTTAGCTAAGTAAATTGTTTGATTTACCCAGACGTTATCCATGTCTGATCTTTCTATCAATCCATACTTTCACTATCCTTTTTTATTGTTAACAGTTGTACATCTGTTCCCTTGTCCACTAAGTAAACAACAGTCACAGGTTGACACTTTTTAAAAAGTGTGGTTCTGGAACCTTTGAGGCTATCCTGAAGATCTCTGGCTGTATGAGTGCAGACTGCGACCTTTTAGTACAACTGGAGTTGGTACCCTTATCCACCATTCAGGAGAGCTGCCTTGGCACAACTAATACCAAGGGCCTGCCTCCGAAGGCACATACCCATTGACACTATAGTCTTTTTACCACACCAGGTACCTCTGGTAAGATGAACTGTTCCACAGGTTTGTACCACAGTTTGTTCACCTGCACACCACAACTGGGAGGACTAAAGCGAGCACTGAAGAGGGCCTCCTACAAATTGGGGTAAAACAAAAAGAGAGAGAGACAAAAACCAAAATATGAGACAAGAAAAAAAAACACTTCATTTTTATACACTGCATATGCTACAATAGTTTTCAAATACCTTACACCTCAATCAGCTAAATCATCAATGACCCAAACCACGGCTAGTAACATTGTTCACTTATGTTTGGGCGTCATTTGGGTTTTCTAGTTGCAGTCATGGTCATTAAATAATGATATTACCATAACCAAAGCTGTCATGGAATTCTCACACACCAAATACAATCTATGTAACCTTAAAGAACCAAACAAACCTTGAAATGAAAGGCATTAGGGGAGTTGGAAGATACTGTTAAATTAAGCCAACATATTAGGATGTCACAACTCCTCAAAGGGTAAAGAATAAACTAAAAGATCACAGATTCCTATATGCAACAAAATTTTCCATTCAGGAAATTTTGGAATTTCCATTCAAAAAGAACCCTCAGGGAAAAAAAAGGGGGGGAGGGAATATAAAAGAGAACTGATTTTCATTATGTCTATTAATTGTTTTTTTTGGGGGGGCACCCTCCAAATTTATTTAGGGAATAGTATTTCCTTATTCTCATGCCTATCCTTATATACCAACTTACCATAGGGGAGACTTTTGTTAATGCTATCAAGACTATGCAGAAGTTCAGAATTAAGGGCACTTTAATGGATAGGTCTATTTCTTTCATTAACACTAGTTCTTGGCAATGGGAAGGGTCGGGAAGGATCCTTTCTGCATTGTGATGATGCATGAACCCATAAGCATCCACTTTAGACCAATCCTTCCTTGAGGACAAAGATAAGTAACCATTCCTTGGGCTAAAAATATGGCAACTAATGTTAGATCAATATGATCACATTATTTTGTACACATGAACAAAACTACTGATAACGCAAAATTAATGAGAAATAAAAAGACTATTTAATAAGGCAAACAAGTGTGTAAAAAAATGTGATCATAATTTCTACATAAAGATAACACTGGAATTCAGATAAATGTTATTTCAGTTATCTAGCTGAGTTTCTGTATCAATGAAATCTTTAGCCACAATAATATATGGACTCCTATAATTGGTTAACTTGAAGATAAAGCTCTTCTCGATAGGCGGCTCCGCGGAGAGAAAGGAAACAGTAGCAGAAATTGAATCCAAACGACCGCACTCGCGCACTCGCCGGATCTGTGAGTTCCCCAAAGCCGCGGCGGCCGGCGCACCTCCCCCATAGGCGGCTCCGCGGAGAGAAAGGAAATAGTAGCAGAGATCGAATCCAAAC
>PVIY010029335.1:0-32173 GCA_004026745.1 Myrmecophaga tridactyla
AAAAAAAAAACCATTAGAGGAAGTTACCAAATTAAAAAAAAAAATAGGAAATTTGTGGAAATATTACAATGTATATTAGAGATGACTAGAAAAAAAGCCTAAAAATTAATCATAGAATGTCAGTGATTTATTGGTTTTAATTTTCTGTATATATTTTAAAAATACATCTCTGTAGTTACCAAATAATGTGGGTTGAATTGTGTCCCCCGAAAATAAATATTCCAGTTGTCGCCCTTCCCTGTCTGAGAATATGAACTTATTTGTAAATAGAGTCTTTGAAAATACTATTAGTTAAGGAGGCTAAATTGTATTAGGATGGAGCCTAATTCAGTATGAAAGGTGTCCTTATAAGAAGTAGAAATTAGAAACAGATCAAGAGACAGAGGGAAGAACGCCATGGATAGCCAGCAAAACAAGAAGCATGGAAGAGATTCTTCCCTCTGAAATTATAATTAAGTATCTTCCTGCTGACACCTTAAGTCCTGATTTCAGACTTCTAGCCTCCAGAACTGTGAGACAATAAATTTCTGCCATTTTAAGTCATCTGGTTGTTAGCTTTGTTATGGCAGTCCTAGTAAACAAAGACACTACATAACCAAACCTTTATTTCTAATTACCTGACAAATAATATTATAGGCTATAATACTATTTTGAAATCAAAATATGTAGAGAGATCCTATTGTCAGAATTATCTGAATCTTTGCTGCTCATTGATCAACCTCTAAAGGCTAGAATCTACTTCTATCACTTTTAGAATCTAATGTTTTAATTCCTTTCTGAATATTCTAGATATTTCCTTGTTTCATGGTTCTTTACAATTATGACCCAATAAGAATATACAAATAAATGCCAATAACTCCATCTCTTTCTTAACATATATTGAGATAATCAGCTGCTATATTAAAAGATTTTCACACCAATAATAAGGCAGCAGTTCATGAGCCAGTGCTGCGGGCACTGCAGCTTCTGGGTGAAGGAATTTCATCAGTGTTTTGTCCCTGGGGTTCTGCCCAGGATGATAGAGTGTGATTCAAAGATTGTGCATGTGAAGTGGGGAATTGAGGCACCAACCACAACAAACCACAAGGATATTTTTCAGTTATCACATCCTGAGATAGTAAAAGGAGAATGAAACTTATGTACTAATAGACTTGTAGTTCCTGTTCACCAGTAGAGATGGAGATATAAAGTGTCTTAATGTGAAACATGAAAATTTTACAAAAAAAAAATGACATAGAACTAACTGCAAGAAAGAATTTCTAAACTTGAAGTCTCTAAAATACCCTTCTCTAATGAAACTTTAAAATAGAATATAGCTCATTTCTCTGGTATGGTTTAAATATAACCTGTCCAGAACCAAGAAGATGGGCTAGGGTCCCATTCTAGACCTATGATAGCCTGAAAATAAGCTTAAAGACTAGTTTATCAACAGCACCAGCTCCAAGAAAACATGGAAGTAAATCAAGTTAATCTATCTGAGATTCACTCACTCTCATTGCCCTCAGTACAAAGCTTTGCTCTCATTTACCATCATGCACTAACTATAAATTCTAACTTTCGTAGTTTTAAGTTTAAGAAGTATTAGTGCATGACACTGTTTATTTTTCAATCTGAATCATGTCATTAGCATGTAGACTTTCATTCCTTTGACTCTTCAATGTTTCTGGATCTTTGATATATCTGTTACTGTATGTATGCTTTTGGAAATTAGCTACACATAAAGCCTACTAAATGAGCACTTTGTGGGGAGGAAACCACTATAGGGAACCTTCTTTAAATTGGATATTCCAGGAATGCCTCTCTGAGGAAGTGACATTTAAAGTGTGATACAAGGATATAAAGGAACAAGCAAGATGCAAATGTCTGCATTAAGGTTCAAAGGCAGCAGCAATTGTCCTACCTTCCTTCCATGAAAAAGAAAAAGATGTAGGAGCTCATAGGCCTGGGATTACAAAGACATTTTTTGCTTTTTTTTTTTACTCAGAAGCAGTCAAAACACTATTGACTAATAAAGTTGGAGGGGTTTTTCACTAAGAAAGCTTCAGAATTACAGCTTTCTTAGTGAAAGAAGGGTATATAATCTTTCCTTTCTGCTCTCTTTCTTGCTTTCCCTCCTCTCTCCCTTCCTCCATCCCAATCCCAGAGGCTACCTTCCTCCTTTGTTTTCTCACTCCTTTCCTTACTTCTTTCCCTTCTTCCTTCCCTTCCTCCTTATTTCCTTCCTCCATCCTTCTAATCTTCCTTTTCTCTTTCACCAGCCATATTAATTGTCTCCCAGGCATTAAGACTCTATTGGATTCTAAAAATACAGCATTTCATTGTTCCTAGGACATTTTTTTAAACATATAGCCTGTATGAAATTGGAATGCATTTCATATTCCTTGGTAACTTAGATTCAATTAAATATGGTACAGTGCTGCATAACAATGAATCTCTATATTAAGAGAAATATTTTAATCAAAATCTGAGTATGAAATCTAAATTAAAAGTTGTCTACAAGGATTGGTAAAAAAGGCACAGAACAGAATATATCTACTTATTTCTTTGCAAACTGTTCTATTTATAATTATGTATTTTAAATTCAATGTTTGCTATTTTTTTATTATTTTAATAACTTTAAAAATCTGATAATAAGGGGAAATCATTAATGTGGAAATGTCACACAAGACCTCAAAAAGAGAGGACATGTCTGATAATTTGGCCATTATTAATAAAGCATCTCTCACCACCAAGTGGCTTTGTAGCTTAATTGCAGGAAAGAGCACAGTAAATGAAAAAAGAAAGATAATAGCTGCCAAGCCAACTCTCTACTGGGTAACAGCAAGTAGGGGCAATTAAGACTGGCTATACCTTTGACATTTTCAGTGTAGGGGTGAGAAAGGACAATAAATGCCCAAAATAAACAAGTGAGAGTAACAGATATTTCTGACTTGCGCTAGCTCAATGAACATTGGTCAGAAGACTTCTGCTGGAGTTATTAAGAAAGAATAGAAAGTAATCCAATAGCTCCCAAAGGCCTTCTCGGCCATAGGATAAAGGAAACAAGCCTGCAAATGAAGTTGATGCACAGGAAAACAGAGCTTGGAGGCCTAAGGAGCCAGATTCTTGACACTCAATTCAGTTGTGCTTGATGTCAGACTCCCCTAGATTTCTCGGTTACACATTGACTCTTAACTTTAATTGTCCAGTTTACAATTTTAGTCCTTGCAAACTAAAGATTCCTAACCACTGTTGCATCACATGACATATTCATATAAGGAAGACTGACTGACTGCTGAACCATGAGAATCTCCTTGGCAGAGAAGATGAAAGGGGAGACAGGTAGTAGATGCCACTTGTTCCTTCTATGTGCATTGTACCTTTTGTAAACCTCTGCTTTCAGAGCCTGCTGTTTTCATGCTTAATTGGATCAGGTGGATCAAAGGAATGCAATAAGACTTTCCTTCTTTAGGAAGGATTAGGAATTCTTGTGAACTTGTAGTAAGCTTTAACACTTAAGCTTTGGTAACATAACCTGGGGAGGCCAATATCCTTGTGTCTTAAACCCTCTGCTCAAATACAAACACCGTAGAGAAACATGTGGCCCTTATATACCATATCTCACACATGGCCTGGGGATACCAAAAAATTCCTGGATTTTTGTAGCCTGTCTGGAGAATTTTTTAGGATTACATTTACTGCTTGCCTCTGCTGTTAAATATCATGACTTCAAATTCAGAGATTCCCTCTCTTCATTCCTAATAGCCAATTCATGGCCATATAGTACACTTTCCAAGTCTTAGCTTCCTCATCTTTAGGACAGGCTTAATGATAGGAGTGGTTGCTATGGTGGTTTGAAGCTGTATGTATCCCAGTAAAACATGCTCTTAAACCTAATCCATTCCTGTGGTGTGAGCCCATTGTAAGCAGGACCTTTTGATGAGGCTACTACAGTTAAGGTGTGATCCACCTCATTTGGGATGGATCTTAATGCTATTACTGGAGTCTTTTGTAACCAGAATGAATTCAGATTGGGAGAGAAAGGCACAGGAAACAAAAGCTACATTAATGGAACCTGGAAGAGAAGGGAGACCAGGAGATGCTGCCATATGCCTTGTTATGTGGAGCTGGTTTGAAAGGATGTATGCCCCCTAGGAAAGCCGTGTTTTAATCAAAATTCCATTTCATAAAGATAGAATAATCCCTATTCAATACTGTATGTTTGAAACTGTAATCAGATCATCTCCCTGGATGATGTGATTTAGTCAAGAGTGGTTGTTAAACTGGATTAGGTGACGACATGTCTCCACCCATTTGGGTGGGTCTTGATTGGTTTATTGGAGTCCTATAAAAGGGGAAACATTTTGGAGAATGGGCGATTCAGAGAGATCCAGAGAGGAACGACATAGCCACAAGAGCCCACAAGCCAGTGACCTTTGGAGATGAAGAAGGAAAATGCCTCCCGGGGAGCTTGATGAAACAGGAAGCCAGGAGAGAAAGCTAGCAGATGATGCCTTGCTTGTCATGTGCCCTTCCGGCTGAGAGAGAAACCATGACTATGTTCACCATGTGCCTTCTTAGATGAGAGAGACCCTGAGCTTCATTGGCCTTCTTGAAACAAGGTATCTTTCCCTGAATGCCTTTGATTGGACATTTCTATAGACTTGCTGTAATTGGGACATTATCACAGCCTTAGAACTGTAAACTTGCAACTTACTAAATTCCCCTTTTTAAAAGCCATTCTGTTTCTGGTATATTGCATTCCAGCAGCTAGCAAACTAGAACACTATGTAACAGAGTAACCAAGATTGCTGGCAGCCAGCCCCAAAATGTCACAGCTTTCTGGGA
Organism: Myrmecophaga tridactyla; assembly: GCA_004026745.1. Taxonomy (NCBI): domain Eukaryota; kingdom Metazoa; phylum Chordata; class Mammalia; order Pilosa; family Myrmecophagidae; genus Myrmecophaga; species Myrmecophaga tridactyla. The sequence continues at coordinate 4,828 of PVIY010029335.1, forward strand.
GAAAGCATCACCTTGATGATGCTTTGATATGGACTTTCTTTTAGCCTCAAAACTGTTAAGTATGGCTCAGCAGGCAGAATTCTCACCTGCCATGCCGGAGACCCAGGTTCGATTCCTGGAGCATGCGTATACCAAAAAAAAAAAAAACTGTAAGTAATACATTCCCATTGTTTAAGCCAACCCATTTCATGGCATTTGCTTGAGCAGCTGAAGAAACTAAAACAGTTGCTGTGAGTATTGAACAAGTTAAGGTGTCCACAATTTACAGTGACAGATGTATAAAGAAGTCCTTTCCCCCCTTTTCCTTAGATACTTGAAGCAAGCTCGCTCAGTGTAACTATCTCTTTTATACAAAGTAAAACTTTTTTTTATAAAGTAAAGCTTTTAATGACTTAGTTTATAGCACCTTAAAGGTTTTTTTCCCAAAATGTGTATGTTTTAAATGGAATATTAGCCACTCAAGTGAAATATTCACCATGTAAAGTGTCCAATCAATATTGGTATGATACCAAAAAAAAAAAAAAAAGAAGATAGATGTTTTATTTTCTTGGCTGCTAAAACAAATACCATATGATGGGTTGGCTTAAACAGTGGGAATTTATTGGCTCACTGTTTTGAGGCTAGACGTCCAAAATCCAGATGTTGCTTTCTCCCAGAAGAATGTGGAGTTCTGGGGATGGCTGCCAACAACCTTTGGTCTATGTCTTTTCTGTCCTGCTGCAATGCACGAGGTGGCCCCTCCCAGCGATTTCCTGTGGCTTTCAATGTGTTTGAATTTCCTTCTTCTTACAAATGTCTTCAGGAATAGGATTAAAATCCATCCTGATTTAGTCAGGCCACAACGTAGCTGATGTAACCTCATCAAAAGGTCATATTCACAATGGGTTCACACCCACAGGGATGGACTAAGATTAAGAACATGTTTTCTGGGGTATATAGCTCTAACGCACCGCAATAAACATCTTGAATATCCTCAATTTTACAATCATGAAGATTTTTTTACAACATTAAATAGTTACTAATTCATGTATTATTTCTTTTATTTTAAATTTCCAAGTACATATTAACAGGTAGTTATACAACAGATTTTAAAGTTTGGTATGGGTTAGGGGTCCACAATTTTTCATTTTTTCCTCTAGCTGCTCCAAGACAGTGGAGACCAAAAGAAATATCAATATATCGATTCAGCAGTCATATTCATTTGTTAAATCTTATCTTCTCTATTATATTCTTCCTTCTGTATTAGTTATTTTAAAAGTATTATATTGAGATATGATTATATAAAAAACAATGTACAAGTATTAATTGTACTGACTGATGATTTTTTTACAAATGTATACACTTATGCAAACAAAATATACATTTTCATCATTCCAGGAAGTCCCTTTATGCTCCTTTGCAGCTAATCCCCATATATTAATTTTGCTTGTTCTAGATTTTTCTCATTAAGTGGAATCATTCAGGATACACCCTTTTGTGCCTCTGACCAACAATGTATAAATCCCAGTGGTTCCACATCTTAACCAACTTTTGGTATTTTCGGTCTTCTTATTTTTGTCCATTCTGGTGGGTGTGTAGTGATATTTCAACATTCAACTAAATTTAGAACCACTGGTCATTAATATTCATTGAGATCCTACACTATTATTGCTAAAGCTCCATATTAGGTACTCTGAAGGATAGAAAAAAGGAAAAGAAATAAAAACTCACAATAATAAGATTTTGAATCACCATAAATCCTATCACTATCATTAAACCTATGCAAAGTGCTTGTGGCACTGGTATTGGAGCAGTAGTATTATCTCTAAGTATTGGCAGAATGCACATGAAACTTCCATGTACATGCATGTACATACAAAAACACATTGATAAGACACATATAAGGATAGAAACTTTTTGTCTAGGCTATTTTATTCTACTACACAGGTGGTGCCTCCATTAAACATATATTTGTATATTTTTATTTTATAAAAGTTAAAGAGGCATGGTTGTTGTCAGTGTCTCTAGATCTCTACCAATTTTTCCCAAAACTGGGTCTGAATTAGAGTCACTCAAGGTCTTACTTGGAATGCTTTTTAAAAATTCTAATGCCCTGCTCCAAGCCTATGGAATCTCAGGGAGTAGACCTAGGGATTGAATGAATCTGCATTTTTAGCAAGTCCCCCTAGGTGATTCTAATTCACAGAAAAGTATCAAACCATTGTTCTAAGCTAGACGGGAATTTTTTATCCCTTTTAAGAATGGTGTCCACCTATGTAACATGCAATAATGTGGGGAAGGGAAATTATATCCACATATTAAAACCTGCACACATATAAATTTTGTCTGTAATCAAAGCAATGCCTTAAGTCATAATTGCCAAACATATTAATGATATTAATGATCTGTCAGAAACAGCCGTTGAGACTGCCAGGAACAGATCAAAAGGTTGTCAGGTATGTGTAATTTCCACATCCCTAGCTGTAATAGCCATTGCTTTCTCTCCAATCCCAGAAAGCAAATCAGAAAGCAAATGAGTGAGTAATATTATTATAAAAATAGTTTTGAATACACTCTACTATTTTTTAGGAAAATGATTAGTAACTTTCAGTATTACAACTATTGTTGGTAACACGTTCTATGTCCAAACTGTGTACTAACAAATTTGGTTCACTGTGCACCACACTGAACTCAAAGGGATGCTGTGGGATACTTGAATCATCCAAGGGAATTAAAGCAATAGTCAACATATGTTGGGAAACTGGTGAGCTATTACATTGAGGTAGTTCACAGTTTCAGCATTAGATTGAGCTACAATCCTTTTGATGACATAGCTTTGTGACACTGGGTTTTGTGGGATTGCTGAGATTAAAAAGCAGTAATATGAGGAAATTAATGTAAAAAGGGAATGAGGTGGGGTGTCCAATCTGATCCCAAGGTTTGAGAAGTTGTGCAGTGCCCAGCAGAGGCATACATCCCACCAGTAAGTGATTGTGTTTACTTAAGAATGAAATAAAAAGCACTACTTGTTCTTTCAAAATCTGTGTATTTTTTTCAAACAGTTACTAAATTATTAAGACCTAAATATTTACTAAGTTGTTTGGACTTAACCATTTGAAGAACAGAACCATGAGGTGTTCTTTTTTTGGTGAAAGGGCTCTGCAAAAAATAATTACTGAGACAATAACACCATTACTTGAGAAACTTTAGAAATCTCTGCTTGTGACAAATCTCTGATTGCAACATACCAGTAATTTGCTGCATCAGAATTGATAGTTAGTGCTCCTGATAGCCTGCATTTTAATATATCAGAATTTGCCTTGTCTCAATCTAAATTCATTTATTTATTCAACCAATATTTATTGAACCCTTATTATAAAGCACAAAGGACTTAGGAGGATACACTGGTGAGTGATACAAGACTTCCCTTCTAAATATCCTATCTCCCTATACAAATGCACTTTGTGCAAAATGAATTATTTAGCTATGAGATTTTCCTTCTGTGCCACACTTGTAAAAATAACATATTCTTGAAGAAAGAATTAGAGCAACCCTTAATTCTCCTGCATTATCATTTTCTACTTCCCCAAATTATGCAAATTTATCAATAATTCAAGACAACTTCCTACACACTGTACCAAACAATTTGAAACTGTCCAAGCATTACTTTTAGACAGAGTAGCAAGATGATGTTTATGGCTAAGGAACTGGGAGCAGACTCAGCATTCACTAACATGATCATTATCCTTCAGTGTTGAAAGATTAGTCACTTTGCCTTTAAGGGAGACCCCAAATGGATGTGCTGGGAAACAAAGAAAAAGAATAACTTCAGAAACAATTTTACCCCACAGAAAAATTGCTCTTGGGTTAAGTTCTACTAGTTTGTTCTTCTCTTCCTCTCTTTTTCTCCTCATTCCCCGCTACCTCTTTAACCTCCTCCTCCTCCTCATTGTTCTCTGAGTGAATAACACTTTTAGTATCTTTAACAGGAGACCCTAACTACCAGAGTAGTGATGGAAATTTAATACAAGAAAATCTTAAAGTGATTCCAGGAAATTATTTTATATTTACCTCATAGCCAGAAATACTAGGGCACTGTCAACTTATGCCAAGGGGATGGTGAAACAATTCAATCCCTGAAATATTTTCAAGTTCCTTCTGGAAGTTCTGCACAATTTCCAAATGCTTTGTGTTTTCTTTCAGTAAGGCAGAATTGGACTTAGAGAAGAGCATTGGGGAGAACAGAACTTAATTTTTAAAACATTCTCTATTTTCCTCAACTATTCCATAACTAGACTTTGAATTATTCAACCAAGGAAACATCAAAAGAAGAAGGGAGCAGAGGAAGGAAAAGAAAAACAAATATTCAAGAGTAAGTACAAGAGAACTGGGATAAACAATAAACAGAATTTACCATAGTTAATCAAGTTGAAAATTGAACCTGGCATTGCAAAATTTGCTTTTATATGAAGAGATTTCCACCATTGGAAATATTCCTTTCCTAGGCTACAATAAATAAAACACCTCATTCAACATACATCTTTGTTGAGAAGATTTGTTGAAAAGACTCACTGGAATTGAATGAAAGACTGCCCTTATTGGGCCAACAATGCTTGAGTATGAAAAATAGTAAGCAGAGACATCATCACAGGTCTTCTTTGTTCCCTAACCATTTCCCAGGTCTCCAATGTTTATTTCGGTCCTCCCGAGTTTCTTAGTCTATTCTTTCTCTTATCCAGCCAGTAGGGAAATGGTTCTTACACCACTAACCATGTGCTAGCAAATTATCTACTTTTGTAGCATCTGAATATCAATTAAAGGTGTTAATTTAAACAGGAAATTATACTTGGTCACCATGTAAAATGTTGGTAAATATTTTATCTAACCAACTTCCTAAATTAAATTGATGTTCTTTCAATTTAAGTAGCATAACTATTTAGTGGGTTTTGGTGGAAGAGGGTATTTGGAAGGCTATTTGCAAAGCTATTTCTTAAATTCTGAAATACTGAGCTGGCTTGGTATCTTAGAATATAACTGGAGTATATTTGAAATCTTACAATATTATCGAACCATTTTTTTCAGTCCATCATGGAAGTCTTCCCTAAACAACAGGAAAGCAGTTCTTCAGAAAGTTGAACATAGAATTTCCATATGACCTGACAATCTGACTTCTAGGCATATACCCCAAATAATTGAAAGCAAGAATTCAAATAGATTTTTGTACACCAGTGTTCAAAGCAGCATTATGCACAACAGCCAAAAGATGGAACCAACCCAAGTATCTGCGGACAGGTGAGCAGATAAACCAAATGTGGTATATGTATACAATGGAATGTTATTCAGCTGTAAAAAAGGAATGAAATTCTGGTGCTTGCTACAACATGGCTAAACTTTGAAAACAGCAATTTGAGTGAAATAAGCCAGACATGAAAAGGACAAATAATATGTGATCTCACTTCCATGAACATCTAAAATAAGTAAATTCCTAGAAACGGAAAGTAGATTACACATTACCAGGAGACAGAAGTCAGTGGAAAAGAGGAGTTAGTGTTTAAAGGGTATAAAGTTTCTCCTTGAGATGCTGAAAGTTTGAGTAACAGATGTTGGTGTGGTAGATGCTAAAAGTTTGAGTAACGGATGTTGGTCTGGTAGCAAGATATGGAGAATGTAGTTAATACCACAAAACTGTTCACTTAATAAAGGTTAAAATGAAAAATTTTGAGTTGTACATATGTTTCTTTAATAAAAAGCTTGAAAACAGGAAAGGAGATTCTGCTTTATTACTTAAGGAACCAAAATGGAATATGTTTTTTAAAGAATATTTCATTTTCTCCATTGACAAGACTGGTGAATAGAATTTTGGGAGAGAAATAAAAATGGATATGAGTTTGCTTTTGTTTTAAAACTCTATGGGAGAAACAGTATTCTGAAAATTCTACTGCCATGTAATATTCTCAATTCATTTAATAAGTGTAGTTTATTTGAGGGATGTCCAGTTTATAGTGAAGGTTAGTTATTATATGTGAGGTTATCTGGCCGTTTGCTTACATCTTGTTAAAATTTATGGTGGGCTCTGATAGCTCTTTTAATTTTCATAGTTTTCCCTGAATTCATATTTGCCTATGTGCTAGCTCATATTAATTTGATCCATCTTGGTAGTGTTCTCCTAGGAAAGTGAGATGTTTACAGAAGAAAGCATTTTTAGAGCTGTCTGAGAAATCCTTGCCTCCGTCTCAGTAAAAATAAACCAAATAGTAAAGTTTAAATTTTTTAAGCAGCAAAAATGTAAATGAAGGGAAATCCTCAAAGATTTTAAGGTTACAGTCACATTAATGATGACAATATAGAAAGCATTAAAGGCTACATAAGAAGAAAATAAATCTTTTCTCATATCTCTTGTTAAATTTTTGTTTCTTAATGTAAATTTAGTAAAATCTTGAGTCAAGTAATGCAATTCCCCAGGATTTTCTATTAATACTTTCTGCTGAAGTTTCGCTAGAAAATCTACAGGACCACAGTGTTTAGGAATTGCTTTCTCTGTTCCTGTAAATTCCATATTTGGCAGGCAGGTTAAAACCTAGGCTGTATTTGTGAAGCATTCATTAGGAAGGACAGTGTGGTGGTTTGAAACTGTCTGTACTGCAGAAAAATATGTTCTGACATCTAATCCATTCCTGTGGGTGTAAAGCCATTGTAAGTAGGATCTTTTGCTGAGGTTACTTTCAGTTAAAGCGTGTCCAACCTCATTCAGGATGGCTTTTAATCCTATTACTAGAGTCCTGTATAAACAGAATGAAGAGGGAGAGAGGGACTGAAGGAGAGGAAGAGAGAGCAAGAAGCAAGAAAGTGAAATCAATGAAACCCCGAAGAGAATGGAGAGACCAGCAGATGCTACCGTGTGCCTTGCCATGTGAAAGAGGAGCCAAGGATCAAGGGCAGCAGATCTTTGGGAAGAAAGCATCGCCTGGATGATGCCTTGATTTGGACATTTTTTCTGGCCTTAAAACTATAAGTGAATAAATTCCCATTATATAAGCTGAACCATTTCATGATATTTGCTAGGGCAGCCTGGGAAACTAAACCAAACAGTAAACAAGAAGAATGAATTAAGATTTTTCTTTTAATATTTCAGGAATTAGAGTTGATCAGAATAGTTAAGGGTACTATTACTAATTTAACACTTATTAAAATAGGTTATGTTTTTGTTTTTGTTTTTAACTAAGTTTCTTCCCCCCAAAACTTACCTCTCAGCCATTCATCACCATGTCAGCATCATCAGGACTGGGAGAACTTATCACATGCTCTCCCCTGAGGCAGGTAATAATGCAGCTCATTGATTTGACTAGTGAGATAGTCTGACGAGCGATGTGACTTTTTTATCTTCCAAGTCAGTCAGCTGATGCTGACCATCCTTATTGACTGGCAGGTTCCAACCAAGGTAAGGAGAAATGTATTAAGAAGTCATTAGAGGCCAATATGAAGCAATACAGTATAGTAAGAATAGGATTATTATGCATTTCTTATCAAAATGGCATTTTAAATAACAGATTAGAGATAAGTCTACAAGTTTCAATGGCAACAACTAAGAGTAGCTGCTATTATTTAAAGGATGAAAATGAATAGATTTCTTGGGCTATAAATTGAGTTTCAGTTATGCAAGAGTACATACAATCTTTATAACATATTTTTCAGATACTTCTTTCCCACATCATACATGTAATATATATACTATATATAATTTTGAGTTGCTAGAATAAACTATGTTCAGTATTCAATTGGTATATCTTATTACATAAAATTATGTAGAAGTGTAATTCCAAACCATTATTTTGCTTGTCAAAATTCAACAACATTATTCTACTTGTAGAGTAACACATGTGCCATTTAAAGTAGCACAAACATCTCAGGTACATATGTACATATGTAATGGAACATAGACCATTATCTTTACTATTGAGAATTTGTAGAATTCTGTCAATATCTTAAGGCAAACTCCTCAGCTTATAAATCATCATGCCCATGTTTGGGAATCACAGTCAAAGGGCAAATCAAAGAATAGGAGCCTAAAAATAAATATAATATTAAGATTTGACAAAGCTAAAAGATAGACATATTTGTATTTATTTTCTGCTTGTAATTTGTTATAATTTAAATAAATCAATTTAGCAAAGCATTTTGTTTGTAAGAATATTGAAGTTATTTTTCATTATTTTTATTATTTATGAATTTCACTTATTGTAAATCCTATCCTAATATTGAAAATATACTGAATTCTTAGTTTGTATTTTTAATTTTTATAATCTGTTATATTTCTCTTGTTTATTGATTAAAAAAACATAATATGTTTTATCAAAGCATTACATGCACATGGTTTTAAAAAAACAATTATTTTCTGTAAATCTACAACTTACTCTAATAAAAATTAAAAAAAAATAAGAAATGAATTCAGAAAAGCAAATGAAAAGCCACAGTCCTCTGCCCCACTTCTTCCTTCCTCTGTTCCTGGTCTGCTGAAATAACCAGTTTTAAGTATTTCTGATTTTATGGTAGTTGCTACCATACCTCTAAATAATATGTTGATGTTTCTTGATTGATCAATTTTAGGCCCTATCTATTATGTTTCCTTTCTGATAAGAAAAGATTTAGGTAAACTAACTCTCCCCACCCTTGTCCAAAAAATGTTTGTATCAGTTATTCACTCATTCATCCATCCTTTCATTCAACAATTATTTATTATTTTCCTTTTCCAGGGAAGCTCTCTAGGTGCTTGGATACTTCAACGAATAAAAGAGACATATTTACTGCCTTCTTAGACACAGGCAATTAACAACATAATTAATAAGTAAATTCTGATGGCATGTTAGGTGATTGGAGCTGTGGAAAATGGTAAAGCAGAGCAGGGTGAGATTGGGTACTGGGGCGGGTGGGGCAGGAAGAGTGATTGAGCAGTATTGAGTTATGAGAGAGTAGGGGAAGACTGCTGAGCAGAGCAACCAGCCAGTGCTAAGGGTTGAAGGCAGGAGCTTAGGAACTTGCTATTCATGTTTGAGGACCAACAGGGGGCCACAGTGATTGAGGGCAGGGGTAGGAAGACGTGGGGTCATAATGAGGGTAGAGGGTGGGAGAGAAGATGAGATCACAAGAGCCTGGCAGGCTCTTGGAAGGGCTTAGGCTTTTATTCTGTCATCTACAAAGTTTTAGCAGGGTTTTAAGTAGAGGTATGACAAGATCTTTCCTACATCTTGAAAGGATCCCTCTGCCTGCTGAGTTCAAATATTCCATAGACAACAAGCCATGAATCAGGGGAACCAGCTGGGAAACTATTACAATGATTTAGGGGAGAGAATGCAGGAGCAGGGATAAAGACGACAGCAGTAGAGGTATTGAAGAGTCATTTTCTCATATATTTTGCAAGTGGAGCCAATAGAATTTCCTGCAGAATTAGATTTAGGTTATGGGAAAAAGAGAGGAGTAAATGACGACCCAATAATTTTTGTCTTTCTTGAAATTACTCTTGTCATTTTAAATAATACACTTATGTTTATTTATGTTCCATCAATGAAGTACACATCTGCCATTACTTCTCATAATCTTTCAAATATCATATTTGGAGGAAAACCAATGTTGTGACTTCTTCTTCTCCAATTCAAGAATCAAACTCCAAGTCCCATTTCCTTTGCAGCTATGGCAGAAGCAAGTGACCTAGGTTCTGCCAGTCAGGTGCACCCACTGTAAGTCTTATTCATATGTGAACATGAAGGAAAGGAAACAGGATCCTCCAACACTTCCATATTTGCAGATGTGTGAATGGCAGTGGAGTGGCGTGTCAGGCTTTTGGTGGTTGTGGTTTCCCAGTGTTGCATAATCAGGTGCCTGGCACAGAAGTACAATTGGTTCGACAGCAGTGACAATTTCTTCCAGTGGTCAATGATAGCATCAAGGGTTTTTATCTCCAGGCCTGTTCTGCAGCATGCTTTTGGGTATCACTCCTAGAAACAGCCTTGAGGCTGGTCTTCAGCCTTCCCAAAGCTAAACTCTTATTGTTAGCTTTCCAAAATAATTTTAATATTCTCCTTTCTGCTTAATAGAGTCAAAATCACTTTCCATTGTTTGCATCTAATACCCTTAATGAATGCCAGCAACTATCCAATATCTTGCCATTCCCCACCTCGTCAGATAAGATTGTCTGTTACGGAAATCTGGGCCACCACCCAGAACTCTCCTACCCCTGCCTCCTTCTCTGGGGAAGTCACAAACACACACAAATCGGCCATCCTCCAGGCTTCCTCCTGCTACCCCTACCTCTTTTTCTTTTATGTGCCATTCCACAACCTGGGGGAGATAGTAAGTCTGATGAAAAGGCCCAGCCAGATGTTAAACCTGGGAACAGCCCCAAATGCTTAACAGAATAGGAATTCTCAGTGGCAGGATGCCCTTCCACTGAGATGGAAAAAAACCACATTTGAACAGTATAGATTGGTCTCTCTTCTTTGGAGTGAAGTGAGGCATGTCAAGCTGCCCCACAACCCAGGGCAATTTCTGCCATTCTGAGAGACTGGTCTTGATTGAACTTCTTCCCCTCTGCTTTTGGACTCATTGTGCTGTGTAAATCATAAAGAGATTATTTGCCCTTTCTGGATTCTTTATACTGGGCAAATAATGAAGGAATCATTTGCTGAAAATTTATTTTGTGCCCTGAACCTGTGTTCCCATAACACACCATTATAGCAACTCACCCCCAAACTATCCTTTTCATAAGCTTTATTCACCACCTCTATCTTCCAACTTCAGTCATCTGAACTTGAACTTTTTGAGAATCAATATTGATAACATTACATTTGGTTCTATAACCATGAAACCTTCTGTGTTTTGCCTAGAAGTTAATTCTAGAAATTGAAATTAATGAAAATCTGTGATTTAACCATGTAAACTTGTTTACTCCAAATTCATTTACTGTAGCATGACTACGTTATATACCTTTTTCCCTTTTTCCTTAGGTGTCTTGTTGCTTTTGCTGCTTGTACAGTCAGAATTCATTTCATTCTTAAGAAGATCTAACGTGAAATCTAAGAGTAGGATCAAATCTTTGGCTTACATATTTTTTCCTAAAGTTCTCCATTCCTCTAGTTCCAATCACAACTGTTTTCTGGGACTTTCCTTCCTCATTCTCCTTTGTTATATTCACTAATTCTTGTATTCCCTGTTTCCCCACCCCTTTTCCCTTTTTTTTTTTTTGATTCCCTCTTCTTTTTTTTTAGAGTACATAATCAAATAATTTCCTATAAAAAGTGAGTGTGAGCATTTTCTAAATCTTAGCATGTCTGGAAAAAGGTTTCTATTTTTTTGACAATTGATTAATATTTTCTGGATATAGAAATATGTACTGTAAATAATTTTCCCTCGTGACTTTCAAATAAAATTCAAACTTCTTTCCATGAACCACCAGGACATTCAAGAGACACAGTTAATACTTACAAGAACTAAGTTTAGTTTTGAAGATGACTTTGGCTAAATAGGGAAAAAATTGAGACTGGAAGTGACCAAGGGTGGATACAAAGAGATCACTAAGGAACATTTAGCAGAAAACCAGGGTACAGATAATGGTGACCTATTCTAGAATGTTGGCAGTGAGAATGGAGAGAAAAATGTGGGCATAATGTGATATACAGTATTTATTTTAAAAGAAAATGAGATAAATTAACCATCATGAGCAAACACCCACAATAAAAGGTTAAAGAAGATAAATGTAGAACAATATATGTAGTTTGATCCTGTTGATAGCGTTACTGAGTTGGATATACCTTTCTGCTGTTCATATTGATATCAAGCAGCCAGTTGAATATACAGATGACATAGAATTTTAAAATATGGGTTGTAAAGATGTTATTTCAAGCCAGAAGAGTAGATCACATTGCTAAAGGAAAGAGAAAAGGAGGATTAGGACAAAGCCATTGAAGAATGCCAACATTTTAGAGCAAGGTTTTTCTGATTCTCTTTAATATATTTCCATCCACATGGAGTATCCTAATTATTTTAATCATTGCCAATATTGGGAGGGAAAAAAGAGATAACTCATTGTTTTAATTCACAGTTCTTTAATTACTTATAAAATTGCATGCAGTTTCCCTTTCTTTAACAGTAATTGATACCCATTTTCACAGGAGACTCATCTGTTTCTGTCCTACTTTTTTTTAAATATACAATTCTTTTTTTTAATTTGAGAAATTGTAGGTTTATAGAAAAATCATGCATAAAATACAGGCTTCCCATATACCAACGGATGATTAACAGCCTGCATTAATATGGTACATTTGTTACAATTGATGAAAGAACATTTTATAATTGTACTATTGACTATCACCCATTGTTTACAATAGGAGTTCAATGTTTCTGTTGTACAATCCTATGTTTTCTGCTTCTCATTTTAATTTTTACTCTAGTAACATATATACAACCTAAAATTTCTCCTTTGAAGCACATTCGAGTATAGATTTCAGTGCTGTTAATTATGTTCACAATGTTGTGCCACCATCACCACCATCCATTGCCAAGACTTTTCCATCAACCAAAATAGAAAGCTTGCCCTGGTTTTTAAATTGTTGTATAAGATTTTCATGAACGATGAAGGAAATATACATTAGTGTGAGGACCCCAGTAAAGATAAATTCAACCTCAAGTAAATGATATTTTTTTTTAATCTATCAATCTAAGTGATGAGATAAATATTAAATAATAAGTATGGTAAGTTGGGTGTGCAAGGGTAGTTCAGTGGTAGAATTCTTGCCTGCCATGCAGGAGACCCAGGTTCAATTGCTGGTCCGTGAACTTCTCTCCTTTCTTTCTTAATAGGCCCCTGCCTCCAACCCTCTTCTGTGGCTTAAATTGCCTTGTTCATGAATTGGAAAACCTGAATTTCCTGACTGTTGTTCCTGATATGGACACAAAAGATTTATTTTTGGAAATGAGTTGAATATTGATTTTTTTATTTGTTTGTGTGTTTGTTTCCATCTTTGATCTACCCTCAGGCAAAGGTCGCCTGTGGCTTATTAGGGAGAAAGTTATTATAAAACAAAGGGCCAAAAGAAAAAAAAATGTATTATTGTACCATGTCATATTCATGTGTAGCTACTCATAGAATGACAGTTTTGGCTAAATGATTTTTCCAAAAGTCTTTCTGTATTTTCAGATTGAACTGGTAGTCATAATTATCAACCCACAGGCCCTTCTATTACCTGGATGATCTTGTAGAATTTGCTAATGTTTCTAGTTCTCAGTTTTCCTCCTTATTTGCAAAATGGAGTATTTTGGGAGAAAGCTTTCTAATATGCATAAAAATGCATCTAGTGTTTGTTATGTGTTAGGTACTATTTTGATTTTCATTATACACAATATCAAATACAATAATCCCCAACCTACAAACAACCAAACAGAAGATGTACATTTGAGATACAATGAAAAATATAGCACGTCCAAGTTCTTTTCTTATGATAAAGTGGATAATTCTGCATGGAGAGGTGACTACATTATGTTGTGGATGGATCATAGAATTTTGGGGTTAGAAGGATTCTCAGATTGCTTATTTGGTCAAATTTCTTCATTTCAGAAAAGAATGACTATATTTTTAAATTAAGAGGTATGGTCAGGAAGTTTCAGAAAAAAGTTCATTTAATTGTACAGTTCACATTTACCATACTTATACACATTTTTTTTTGGTACGCTGTGTGGTGGGGTCACTTTTTATTATTTTTCCATGTGAGTATCCCATTATTGCAGCACCATTTATTGAATTTTTGTTTTGTCTGTTTGTATTTTGTTAGTTTGTTTTACAGTTGGATCTAGAGTGTTGAGAAGAAGGGATTCTGAACTGCCTCTGCCCCATAGTTGAAAATAGTGAAATCATTGTTAGAAAGCACTACATGGGTTTGTTATCCTAGAACAATATTATTGCATTTGATATTGTGTATAATGAAATACAAAATAGTACCTAACACATAACAGACACTAGTCCTTGTTGGAACTCTGAGAAGACCCAGTAAAGGGTAACCAGTGGTAAATACAGGATACCAGGTTAAATTTGAATTTCCAAGAAATAATAATGTTTTAGTATAAATATTGCTTGGGACATAGTTATACTAAAATATTATTTGTTGTTTCTCAGAAATTCAAATTTAACTGGCCATCTGTACTTTTATGTGCTAAATCTGGCAACCCTAGTATAAAACAATTTGCTAGCCTGATGGAGTGTTATCAGTCTTTTTAAAGCTGGGGAGACCTAAATATTGGTGACAGGAAAAATTATGTCTATACTGGATTGGGCAATGGATTATGTTTTGAATTAAAATTCTTTCACAATCAGCAAATTCAGTCTTTACCTTTTCTGTTTTTTCAGATGTTTTAATTTTTGTAATTGTATATTTCTACCACCAATGACAGTAAGAATCCATGTTTTGTAAGATGACAGGAGAGATATTAGGTGAGATATAAATTTCCCTTTACTATAAAAAGAAAAAAACAGAGACCTACCTAATTTCACCAGTTGACCTTTCTGAATTATAAAAGCATAAGATCATCTTAACAATATTTTATGAGGTTTTATTCCTAACCCAGCTAGTTACTAATTACCAAAAAATACCTGACCTAAAGGTCACTGTTATTATTGAAAGTAACTTAAAATTCATAAAGAAAATATTACATAATCAATGTTTTATGTGTTGAAATGTGAGGAGTAAAATGTTATTTGCCAACAGATTCTGTTCTGCTTGTACTCCTTGTCATTTTTTTAAGTAGTTTAAAGAGTACTAGAAAAACCAATGGGAAAGCAAGTTTTAATTCTCAACATTCCATTAGGTTTATAATATACAATAAACCTCAGGGCTACCACTTCACTAGCCCTGCAAATTAGCCTGTCTACCTTTAGATTGGAAACCAAGCCAAGAACTGAGTGTTAAAAGAACTTGAAAAGGTCTCTATTTAATCCATATTTTCTGCAATACAAACCACACCACTATTATAAGTAAAGAATGAGAAAGATTTTAGCACTGACAATTCATTGCCTTCTACTCTAAGGAAGCTGACAGCAATGGGTAAGCTCTGATGTCTCAGAGACTGATTTCTTTGGTAAGTGCCAGCATCCAAAATACTTGGTTTTTAAAGCTCATCCTGCTTGGGCCTTCTGTATTTTTGCCTCTTGGATAAGATTCACCAAACACATTTTTTTACTCAAGACTGCTGGGGTACAGGATTTTTTAATTTTATTATTTATTATTTGGAGAGTTCAATTTATTCTCAAAAGAATATTTATTTGATGGAAACATTTTACTTTCTACATTTTCTTGATTGTACTACTCCACCAATCGTAAGACACTATGGATCCGGTGACAGCTTTTGGGGACAAAACAAAAAGCACTACAATATTAAGATATATTAAGATTATATGTATATAGTGTTTATAAATAATTGTAAATTCATCCTAATGTTAGAAAAGTAAATTTATTCATTTCTTCAACTAATTCATAGCTCCTACGTTGGTCAAACACTGTTTTAAGAAACATTTTAATGAGAAAGATGAGGAGCTGACATTCTAGTAAATAAAAAATATATATCATAGAATTTAAGAAGGACATACCTTAAATTAATTGTTTAGAATCTAATAGCCTTAGTGGAAATGAAGATACTTAGGAAGATGATAAAGGAATTTTGACCTCCATAGGTAAATAGAAAGACTCTTGCTCTCTATATGTGAAGCATCTGTCATTGGCACTGAGTTTGAACATTAGAATTTACTTTCTGTTGGCCATTAAATGTGGCTACCTATCAGCCATGGTTATTTACAACTTTGAAAAATGTTAATGTGGGATTTGTTTGTTTGTTGCTCAAAGCAACTTATTCTCCTGTTTTAGAAAAATAGACTTAGCCATCTGAATCACAATTTCAGATGACAATCCTCTGTTAGGTGCTGCAGAGAGAATTAAAGATATTGTATTAATTCTTAGTTTAGAATTACTAAATACCTTTCATTATTTTTCTTGGAATTATCTTATATAGAGATAATAGAGAAAGAGAAGCACGCACAAATATTTTACACCTTTTTATTTAGTCCTTTAAATATCAAAGATCACCTCTTCTATTTGTTTAACAATTTCCTCATTAGAAAAGGTTTTCACATTGCTCATTTTTAAGAAATAAAAAATAGTCGTTGCTAGTACCATCTTTTCTCCTACAATTAGTATTTCTAATCACATTAGACATATTTTCAGTACCTGGAGAGGATGCCTGCTCCCTACAGCTATCATGAACCATTAACTTTAATTAAAATTTACAAGTCTAATGTTGTTACATCTGCTAAAAGCATTAACTTCCATGTTAATTACCAAAATGTTAATGTTGCTTTAAAATAACATTCCCTTTTGACAGTTCATCTATAGTTTAATTATTTATTTTGTTGGGGAATATGTTCTAAAGCAGAAGAGAGACGGTGAAGTCAAATTAGAAAAATGAGAGGATAGCAGAACTTCTAAGGAGTGAAACTTAAGGTTCAGATAAAGATTGCTGACACATATTTGTGTTCTTCATCCTGTATCTAAAAGAAATATGTCCTTTCATTTTACATCTGAAATATTTTTTAGAATAATGCTTCCTTTTTTTAACAGCTGCTTTGTACTGATGGCACTAATTCTCATGCCCGATCCCTAAGCTCCCATGAGTTTACAAGGCTACACACTTCATTATTCATATAACTCATTTAAAAAGTAAACTTTGATTTAAAAAAATGAAAGCCTTCTGTATTTTCTATTTAAATATTTATTTATTCTTTAAGACAGATTTATTCCAATAAGTTAGCCAGGATACTTTTGAGCATAAGGAATTTTCAAAGGAAATTCTCAGTGGTCTATAAAGAAGTGATGAGTTACCCTTATGGATGGTTTAAAAGTAGTTCACATAAAGATTAATAATATTAACAGCACTTGGTTGTCATGGGTGAACTTACTGAATATATATATTTAAATGTGTACATCTATGTTTATAAGTTAATTTTCAATTGGGCTGCATCCTTCTAAAGCAGAAATATGTTTGATGTTGAGCAAAATATCAGTTCAGTTCATAGGTCACAGAGAATTTGCCTATGTATTTTTTATCACACTGCCTATAATTGAGCCTGTTTTATTGTAGACATTTTCTGTATGACTATATGATTTTTTAAGTGAGTATAAAGTGATAATTTTCCTTCTCAAAATTATGAGTAGTTAATTGTACACAAGTACATGTTTTCCCTAAATACTTATTATATACAGATAAAGTGAAGCTAACTATTTGGATAGGTGTACAGTTGAGGAGGATTCACCAAACAAAGTACAGAATTAAGTCCTTTCTATCAGAAAGTAGTAAATTAGTTGCAAAAATAAAAAGCACTCTAAATATCGAAAGAAATGAGGAATTCCATCCTTTCCTTGAAAGGTTGTTCTTCTTTTGAGCACAGCTGCAAATCTAGAGTGGAGACCTGCAGCCTCTATCTGGTTTCCCAAACCTTTATTTCACCACTTCTGAGTCATTTATCTGGGCTGTGAGACAGTTGTTGAAAAGACTAGGACACTTGCATTTATTTCCTTGTGTTTGTACATTTACAATAATGTTTCTCAAAATTTTCATATACTTTATCTCTGATTGTGACAAATCTTATTCCAAAAAGGGTTTGAAATAACTTACAGCAAAAGCAATTTGCAAAAATCTGTAACATCTGGAGCAAAGGGGGAAAAACTGGAATGGGTGGTTAAGGTCAAAGAAGAAAAAATGCAGGTACGTAAGCCAGCAGGTCCTTACTGAACTGGTCCTAAGCTCCCAGGACAACAAAGCCAAAGGTTACTATGATCACTTATGTGGCTTTCAAAGATCATAAGGAGAAAGAAAATAGATTCCCTAGAGTGTGCAAAGCTATTCCTAATCTCCAGCTCTAGCTTCAGAAGAAATAGATCATGTGTGGTTTTTAATTACAGAGGCCTTGAGAAATGAGGTATAGTGGTTTCTCAATCTTTGCTAAGAAAATGAAATGTTTTTCCTTGTATTGTTTTTAGAATGAAATTGTATGACACTATCCTATGCATAAAATAGAGAAAAGTGGAACAGGCCTCATTGAACTGGGGTCATGGATAAGTCTCACCTGCTAAACTGCCCCAACCTTAGCCCAAGGGTCTTCTGCTGCAGCAATAGGTCTACCCAGAGATCAAACTCTGAGGCTGGCTGTCTTCTCTGTCACTGGCTAGATCTGTCATAAGGTAAGTTTCTCAACTTCTCTAGGCCTCAGTTTTCACATCATAAAATGGGGTAAATATGGGGCTTATCTCCTTGAGTTACTGTTCTAGTTTGCTAGCTGCCAGAATGCAATATACCAGAAACGGAATGGCTTTTAAAAAGGGGAATTTAATGAGTTACTAGTTTACAGTTCTAAGGCCAAGAAAATGTCCCAATTAAAACAAGTCTATAGAAAGGTCCAATCAAAGGCATCCAGGGAAAGATACCTCGGTTCAAGAAGGCTGATGAAGTTCAGGATCTCTCTCTCATCTGAGAAGGCACATGGTAAACACAGTCACAGTTACTCTCTCAGCTGGAAGGGCACATGGTGAGAATGGCGTCATCTGCTAGATTTCTATCCTGTTTCCTGTTTCATGAAACCTCCTGGGAGGCATGTTCCTTCTTCATCTCCTAAGCACTGGCTGATGGATTCTCTGCTTCATTCTCTGTTCTCTCCAAATCTCCTTAATGTAGCCAGTGTATCTAACAACAACCAACCAACATCTCTATACCTCTTATTTCCACAAAACTCTATAAAGGTGTCAAGAACATTATCCCCCAGAATCTGGCTTTGTACATGCGAAGCATTAGGAGAATATAATGGTGATATTTTGACTATCTCTTTTGCCAACTCACTCCATGGATTGGGAGTATCATTCTGATTATGGGAATCAGAATCTTTAGTGCCTTTGAGTCCAGTCAGAGTAGAAAACCATTCATAAAAACCCATTTTTAAGATTCTGTTTCTTAAGAACCACCCCACTTCTGGTACCAAGGTGTATTAGAGAAACAGAATCAACAGGGAACACTAGCAAATCTAAAATTTATAAAAGTGTCTCATGTGACCATGGGAATGAAGAGTCCAAAATCCTCAGGGCAGGCTGTGAAGCCAACAATTCCGATGGAGGGTCTGGATGAACTCCACAGGAGAGGCTCACCAGCCAAGACAGGAAGACTGTCTCTTCTGAATCCTCCTTAAAAGGCTTCCAGTGATTAGATTAAGCATCACTCATTGCAGAAGACACTCCCCTTTGGCCGATTACAAATGGAATCAGCTGTGGATGCAGCTGACCTGATAATGATTTCATTCTATAAAATGTCCTCATCACAACAGACTGGCCAGCACTTGCCAACCAGGCAAACAGGTACCACCACTTGGCCAAGTTGACACATGAACCTGACCATGACAGTTACTATGAGGAAGAAAACCATAAAATATGTAAAAATGTTTGGCATAAAAAAAAGTTTGGCATAATGCCAAAATTATTAAGTATAATAATTATTATTACTATAGTGGTAAGAGTATGGGTTCTGGAGTCAGACTGACCTGGGTTTGAATCTTTGTTCTGCCACTTTGCAGCTGTGGGAGCTTGAGAGAGTTTTCTTAATGCTCTGAGCCTCAGTTTCCTCAGCTATAAATTAAGGATAAGGATATATACTTTATAGGATAGCTGGAAAATTAAATGAGATCATACATAGCAAGTACTTAACAAAGTAAAACAAAAATCAATAAAATAATCACTAGTTGGAAGATATTAATAAATGCTAGTATGATTAATAACAACCTCATGGCCAATATCTCCTTGCTATACAAGTCAGGAAAATAATTTTTAAAAAATACAAGAAATTGTGGTCTTTCTTGTGTGCAAGAAGCATCCCTGGTCAGTCTATATTTGCTGTCCCTAGCTTAGCAGCCACTAAAACTAGAGATTCAGCAGATGAGTAATTAATTGGATTGAGCAACTTGCCCAAGGTCTCAGCTAGAAAGCTATTTAAGCAGCACTCAAATGGAAATTGGAAGCAGGAGACATCACTTTGGAGCAGAGTACAGAGAAGAGGATGTCTAGGAGAGACGTCCAGGGCACTCCAACACTTGAAGTTTAGGTAGAGCAGGAGGAGCTAATTAAGGGGTCTGAGGAGCAGTTAGAGATGAGGAGAAAACTTGGGAGAGGATGTGGTCTTGGAAGCTGTGCTGGTTTGAAATGATTTATGGACCCTAGAAAAGTCATGTTTTAATCCTAATTCCATTTTGTAAAGGCAGCTGCTGCTTCTAATCCTTATTCAGTACTGTATGTTTGAAACTGTAATTAGATCATCTCCCTGGAGATGTGATTTAATCAAGAGTAGTTGTTAAACTGGATTAGGTGGAGGCATGTCTCCACCCATTTGAGTGGGTCTTGATTAGTTTACTAGAATCCATAAAAGAGAAAACATTTTGGAGAATGAGAGAGATTCAGAGAGAGCAGAACGACATAGCCATGAGAAGCAGAGAGTCCATCAGCCAGCGACCTTTGGAAATGAAGAAGGAAAATGCCTCCCAGGGATCTTCATGAAACAGGAAGCCAGGAGAGAGAGCTAGCAGATGATGCCATGTTCGCCATGTGCCCTTCCAGCTGAGAGAGAAGCTCTGACTGTGTTTGCCATTGCCTTCTCACTTGAGAGAGAAACCTTGAACTTCATCTGCCTTCTTGAACCAAAGTATCTTTCTCTGATGCCTTTGATTGGACATTTCTATATATAAACTAGCAGCTTATTAAGTTCCCCTTTTTAAAAGCCATTCCATTTCTGGTATATTGCATTCTGGAAGGCAGTAAACTAGACCAGAAGCCAAGAATAAAAGAAAATATTAACAGGGAAAGAAGAGTGATTTAACTGTATGAGTGATGAAGGGAGAAGCGGCCATCCGGTGTCCACTGCATTTGATCACATGAGGCCCTTTGCAAACTTAGTGAAAGCAGCACCTGAGGAGTGGCTGGGACAGAAATGCTGGGACAGTTGGCATGAGTTCTGGAGAAAGTGGAAGAGAAGTAAAGAGGGGTAGACAGCCTTTTCCCTCAAGAAGTTTGCCTCTGAAGAGAAAGATCAGAATAAGGGAGGGAGGTGCTTGGGTTTTTGTTTTGTTATAATGGAAGAACAGATTGTGAAGTGTTGATAAAAGGGCTCAGTGAAGAGGAGAGACTGAGGTTGTAGAGGGGCAGATAATCAGTAAAGCACGGTTGCAAGAAAACAGGTGGGCTAGAGACCAGACCACAGGCAGCAAGAACAGAAGGTCATGTATCTCCTCCTTGAAACAGTACATAGAGCACAGAGTCTGTTATATCATCGGTACTCATTACATGTCTGTTAAATAAGCGAGTAATGGCAAGAAGTATGGGTGCTAATGCCAATGTTTCCGCACATTTGATGGGAGCATTTTTAAGTTTTTTTCCTCTGATAGTTTCTATTTTACAAAATGAAATAGAAATCTAACTTCTGTCTTAAAAGAAGGTATGAGATGGGGAGGTGGGAGTTTGAAATAGTCCTTTAGAGAATGGGAGAGTATGCCAACTATAGAAACAGTGTAAGGGGTTGTGGTGGTTTGGAGCTGTATGTACTTCAGAAAAACATATTCTTAAAGTGAATCCATTCCTGTGGGTGGAACCCATCAGAAGTAGGACCTTTTCATGAAATTACTTCAGTTAAGGTGTGGCCCACCTCAATCAAGAGAGGTCTTAATCCTATTACTAGAGTCCTTTATAGGAGAGTGAAATTCAGATAGAGTGAGAAAAAAGCCATGGAAGCAAGAAACTGGAATCAACAAATTTGGAAGGGAAGGGAGAGACCAGCTAATGCCACCATGTGCCTTGCCTTGTGGCAAGAGGAGCTAAAGATCGCTGACAGCCAGTCTTCAGGAAGAAAACATTGACTTGATATTTTGATTTGGGAATTTTCCTGGCCTCAAAACTATGAGTGAATAAATTCCTACTGTTTAACCTGACCCACTTCATGTATTTGCTTTGAGCAGTTTAGGAAACTAAACAGGGACCCATTAAGGTAGGTGGCCATGAACTCATCCTATATCAATCCCTTCTGTTGGGCTCAGTGGCCAGGATGCAAGCATTGGAGAATTGACCTTGGGTTGGGATTTTTCTAGATGGAAGAAAATAAAGTGCAAAAGGGCAAGTCTGCTGAAAATTTTGGCAGGAGAAAAGGGAGGATTAAGATGAGTACTCACATCATTAAGTGGTTGAGATGGTTAAGAATGTTAAACAGTAGAGAACTTTGGACAGTGCCTGCTATATTAAATGCTTGGGAAGAATATATCATTATCATCAATATCCTCAGCAGTAATAGTAATAATTATACATCTCAGCTATGAGAGAGGGAAATGAAATCAGGAAAGAGCATAAGAAGAAAAAGAATGTCAACTGAGAAACCTCATTAAACCAACACTTGGAGTAGGAAGAATTGAGAAATCAATTTGGAAAAATAGGGGATTCTGGTTAGAGAGTATGATTTCTGAATGATTAAACTAAAATGTGGAGCAGGTTTTGATGAGAACCAAGTTTAGCATGGTGAATTTCAAAGTTTCCTTTGTCTAAGAATCACCTGGGAGCATTATTAAACTCCAAATTCCCCAGTCCTTTTTCCCAAAATTTGATTCCCTAGAACTGGGCAAGTGGCCTTGGAGTTCGTATTTTATCAAGCCTCCTGCACCATTTTGATGCAGCCAGTCCCTGCATCACACTTTTAGAACTCTGGGCTAGAATTTGACTCTGGGAAGACTGATGTAGAGTGAAAAAGCTGGTAATTGGAGATGAGGAGACCCAGGAGCTGAGAGGCATGGGTGTGGAGTGACTCACTGTTGCTGAGGTCACTCAGGATGGAGACTAGACGGGGTGGAGAAGACGATCATGAGCCAGAGGGCAAAGTCATCCGTGAATGGGGGAAGGTGAAGTGAGGGGTTAAGAACAAAAGGCTCTCACGGCAGAGAGGAGCTGTGGGGAGGGGAGGGAGTAACTCTGATGGCAAGAATTTCATGGAATCAGGGATGTTTCAAAAAGACTGAGAAGTCAAGGTCCAGCACTTGGCTTTGTAAAGCAAGTTAGTTGCTAAGATAATATATAAGAGAATAGTCATAATAAGAGAAAAAGCAACTTCCATTTAAGAAAACATCTAGAAAAGCCATGTACTCATGGGAGAAATTGGTTTGGGTTAAAGAGTAGGATGTATGCCATGAAAGAATTCAGGATTTGGGAGAGTTATTCAATCGTGGAGCAAGTTCCAGACAGTACAATGAAAAGAAATGAGGAGTGGGAACCTGGGTTAGGAAGGACAAAACATTGTGGGACTAAGAATTTAGGAGAAAAAAGTTCACTAAAGAGATTGATGTGTCGAGCAAGAAAAGATAAAGGAAAATGGGACTTGAGACGAGTGACGTACTCCTGACAAACTCAAGCAAACAAGCATTCTTCTTCCTCAGTAGGTACTTTGACAGTTAGGGGATGTGTTTAAAATAAATAAATAAAAATGGTGCTAAGCTTTATAATTTAATATTTTTCTTTAATTTCTGTCTCTTATATTATGTGCAAAGTTCCCAGACTTCCTCAGTTCTTGCAGTAATTTTTTCATAATAGCGCTTAGACTAAAGAAATACTCAACAGTTCTGCTTATTAAACAGGTGTATCCAAACAACATACTAAGTATTTATATCTTAAATAATGTTTGGAAAAATAATATATATTAATTGAAAGAAGAATAACATTTTTATGTCATTCTTTAATAGGCATTTACTAATGGGATATGCACATCTGTTGGGCACTGAGCATTCTCAGGTGTTGGAATCAGATTGGACAAACAAAATTTGCAAATATATGACATCAAAAGAAATGTAGCATAATCTAACCCAGTGGAAACTGTGAATGACCTTGAGCTGGTCATTTGTGCAGTGTCTGGCAGTTGTCTCTATGTTTGCCTTGAAACAACCACTATGCCATGTGCATTTGCTGCAACACTTCAGGGTGCTTGGGTGCAGTTTGGGAACTACGGTATTGTGATAAAGAATTTGTATATTATTTATACTGTAGGGAGTCATCAAAGGGTTTTAAAGGAGGTTAGTAACCTAGTTTTAGAAACATTATTGGTATGGAGAAGACGTAGGAGGAAAGTAAGAATAAAGGCAAGGAGACAAGTTAATAGGCTATAACAACAGTTCAGGCCATATAATAAAGAATACTAGATGCTAGAAGCCTAGCATTGGCAGTGGCTAGGGAGAAAAAGAGGGCGGTGGTGTGGAGGGAAAGAGCTGTGGTGGTTTTATAACTTAACCCAACAATTCTTTGACACTCTGCCCATGAAGAAGTGGTATCTGGGTCTCCTTTACTTGAAATTGGGTTCTGTGACTGCTTGACCAATAGAATATGGCTGAGTGACAGCGTATCTTAGGAAACTATAGGCACAAGCCTTTGGAAACTGACAGCTTGGGATGCTTATTCTTGGAACCCATCACCGTATTAGGAGGAAGCCTAAAGAACTAGCAGCAAGGCCCACATGGAGAGGAGAGGAACATAGACCCACTGATCCACAGCCCCAGAACAGTGAGACACATCAACTTGCCAGCCAGCTGAGTGATCCCTGTTGAATGTATTCACCCCCCAACCTGGTCATCCCAGCTGAGGCTGTATGAGACAGAGACAAATTGTTCCTTCCAAACCCCACCTAATTTGCAGATTCACGAGCAAAATAACTGTTGTTCTAAGCCACTAAGTTATGGGGTGACTAGCTACACATCAATAGATAACTGCTACAAACCAATATTTTTAAAGGCATAATATGTGCCAAACACAGTTCAAAGATATTTATATGAATTGTTCCATTAAATCTTCTCAACAAATATTGATATCTCTCTTTTAGGTAAGAAAACTGAGACCTAAAGCACTTCCCCCAGGTCATGCAAACTAGTTGGTGGCTAACCAGACATATGGAAAAGGACGGCTGAAGGTGAGACAGCCATTGGTGATGACCAATTTGTAAGTCTGGAATATTGGTGATACCATTGTCTGACAATAGACACAGGGACAAAGGAAAAAATAGGAAATATTGGTAAAAGTAAAGAATAAGTCAAGTTTGGTGGGGAAATGGTACTTGTAGCTTTGGACAATTAAGCAAGGATGCCTAATAGCAGTTGGCTATGACTCTAGAGCAAAAGGAAGGACTTGGTGCTAGAGATAAAGAATGGGAAACTATTATAATATAAATGACAAAACTTTGACAATTGCTAAAATCGCACCTGAAAAGAATGTAGATTTCAAGAATAAGAGGAACATGCAATCTGGTGATGAGATTTAATATTTGAGGAAAGGAAAAAAGCAAACAGAGATGTGGTAAGAAAACTAATAAAGAGTGAAATCAAGATATTCAAATGATAAAGTAAAAAAGGACAGATTGTGTAATATTTTCAAATCTACAGAAAAGACAAATGAAATAAAGCCTGGCAAATCGGAGGTGAACTTAGTGACATGGTGAGACAGAACCTTTAGTGGCCTGGTAAGACTGGAAGCTGGGTTACAGTGTGTTGAGAAATGAATGAGAAGTGAGAAACTGGAAACAGTGATGAGCATGATGTACGACATTTTTGTTGGCAAATAACGGGAAAAATAATATAACTGAAATGATTTATGCAAAGAAGCAATCCATTGGTTTGGCTCATGTTACTTCTATTTCTGGCTTTAGTCATTGCTGGATTCAGCAGCATAAATGATGTCACCAGGATCCAGTTTCCCTCTATTTCTCGGCTAGTCATTTGTGTTTGCTCCCTTCTCAGCTGGGCTTTCCCCTTGCATTGGCAGGAACCTGCTACAACTTCAGCATTATGCACTTACAGGTTCCAAGCGTTGGGGGACAAAAAAGTCCATTTTCTCAATAATTCAAACAAAATTCCCAAGGTTGAGTCTAATGACTCTAATTTGCCTGGTTTGGGTCATGTGCCAGTTTCTGAATCAATCAGTATTGTTTTTACAAAAAATGCATTGTATAGACAAAATTTAGGTCACTGGCAGAGAGGAGAGAATGATCCCTCTAAGGGAAATCAGCTGCTGATTATCAGAAGGAAGAAGGATTGTTAACAGCAAAACCACCAGTCAATCACTGCAGTGATTATGGATTACCCTCTTAAGAAGTTTGGCTGCAGAGGCAAGGAAAAGAGAAAGCTATATGTAAAGGGAGTTGAATAAGAGTTTTAGGGGAAAGAGAGGTGAAAGGCTATGTCAGAGGGAAAGGGATGATGGATGAAACAAACTGAGGGAGAGGAGTTGATTGGATCAAGAGAACAGCTGGCAGAATTAGCTTTAAACTGGAGGCACGCCTCTTCTTCTGAGACCAGACAGGAAGAGTTAAGATTGAGCACAAATTATAAATAGCTTGTGGATGAAGGAGAGGAAGTTCAAGAGTTTATGCCATATGGCTTCTGTTTGTCTATGATTTAGGAGGGAAGGTCATGTTGTGAGATTAAGAAGGATGAGTTAGCTGGCGCCCTGGACGAACGTGGGGAAGGAGTGGAATGGTTTCTATGGGAGAATAGGAGATTTTGGACATACAGACAATGCAAAATGACATTAAGTTTAAAGGAGGATAATTCCCAACTTAATTTTATTTATTAACATTAATGCCATCAGAAGTCCCAATGAAGAAAACAGAACATAAACATCAGCTATTACAATGGAAATGGGATAAAATTGTGCTAAAAAAATCAAGATATTTTTATTCACTTACTGGCTAGGATGAGGATTATTTTAGAGAGAAATCTTTATTTGGGGGGAAATTGATTAATAAATCCACTTTGAGGTTCTGAGACCTCTAGTGTTCGGGATGTGGGTCGAGCTGATCTAAGTAAGACTTGGAGAGCTGTACATTTTTCTTGAAGAGTGAGGGGGAAAATGAGAGGGAAAAAAGAAAGAGGAAAGAAAGACAGCAAACCAAGGTGGCATTGTTTTTCACGTGATCTTTCATATCTTTAGTATAACTTCTAAACTTTTGAAATTCTTGGTAAAAATCAATTTTTAAAAAATGTGTACCAGTGAGGAATTGTGTTTTCAGACTGGATTGATGCAAGCAGAATCAAAGTAGTACTGTTGGATGTGAAAGCATGGAAACTGGAGCTATCAGGACACTTTCCAAGAAATGATAGGAAAAGCTCAGAAATCATACTTCAGGCTACCTTTAACTTTTCTCAGAAGGCATACTCACTGGTATTTTAAATGTAAATATGTATTCTTCTAGTTGTCCTCTTCAATTTATTAAAATAATATCATCTGGATAAAGTAGA
>PVIY010029336.1:0-32129 GCA_004026745.1 Myrmecophaga tridactyla
AATATGCAACTATATGATAATATTAAGAATTACTGATTGTATATGTAGAATGGAATGATATATTAATGTTCTTTTGTTAAGTTTTTTAATTAATAAAAAGTTTAAAAAAAAAAAACCTCTTTAAAATTCAATATTCTTTCATGATTTTTAAATAAAGCAAAACCTCTTATCCAATCTTACCAGAGTAGAAATAGAAACTTTTTTAGTAATTAAAAAAGCTATAAAAAATATCATCCAGAAACATCATACTAAATGTTGAGGTGTTTAAGCTTTCAGTTTGAGATCAGGAGCAAAACAAAAATGCCTTCTACCATCACTTCTATTCATTATTTTACTGGAGATCTTAGCCAGTGCAGTAAGTCAAGAAATGGAACCAAAATGTTTAAGGATTGGAAATGAAGAACCACAACTTGTACTATCTGTACACAATAATATTATGCACAGAGAAAATGCAAAATAATCTAAGGAAAATTGCTGAAATTAATAAAAGAGTTTAATAGGATTTCTGGATAAAAATCAATGTAAATAAATTGATTTTTTATATAAAAGCAACAAATTGAAATTTAAAAAATGTAGCTTCTTTTAGAAAGCAACACAATGTTGAAGTAGAAATAAATCTATTATGTGCAAAGTCTCTACAGATAATATATTTTTTCAAAGACCTTAAAGAAATTAGAAATAGAAATGCATTCTTTCCTTATAAATTGGACATCTTAATATCAAAAAGATGTTAATTCTCTAAAAAACAATTTATAGAGCAAACATTATCTGAATGAAAATCCCAAAGTATTTTATTTTAATTTAAAAAGCTTATTCAAATTTTTATATGAAATTACAAAATTCCAAGAATAGCCACTATACCCTCGAAGAGTAAAATTGAGGTGGGAGGACTTGTACTGAATATATAATTTTCTTTTAAAGCTATAGTAATTAAGACAGTGTGACATTGATATAGACACAGACAAATGAACCAAAAGAAGAGAATAGAGACTCAACAAATATACCAAAATGTATATGGACATTTGTATAACAGAAATAAAAAAAAGTAATAGCATACTTTTTGATAAATAGTGTTGAGCAGTAAGGTATCTTTAAGGAAAAAAAAATAAATTTTGACCTCTACCTCATACCATAAACAAAAATCATTTCCAGATCGATTAATGATCTAAATAAGAAAGGTTCACAAATATATTGTAAATGGTAACATGGAGGAGATCTTCAAGCTCTAGGATAGAAAAATATTATTTTAAGATACAAAAATTGCCATCTTTAAAGAAAAATATTGACATATTTAACTATATTAAAATTAAGAAATATTTTCCAATGAGAGGAAAACTTGAAGATAGTTAAGAGACAAGCCATGCCAGAGAATTTGAAAAGATAACTGCAATGCATAAAACCATTAAAGGGCTACTATACAAAATATGAGAACTGTTACAAATTGAAAAGAAAAAGACTGACAACCCAATAGAAAAATGAGCAAAATATTTTGACAGACGCTTCAAAAATAGCAGATACAAATAGTCAATAACTATATTTAAATGTCGCAGCCTCTTTAGTAACCATGAAAATTAAAATTCAAACCATAATGTGCTACCCATTAGACAAGCAAATATTAAGACAACTGACATTAATTAGTATTGTCAAAGAATTTACATATGAGAGACTCACCCACTCTTGTTAGCAGTATAAATTTATTTGATTGTGTGTAATATATTATGTGTTATCTTGTGATTTAAGGGTACGTTCTTCCTGTGAGCCAACATTCTATTCTTGGGTATGCACCCCAGCAAAATATGTTCTCCTAAGCACCAGAATATATATATAAAAAGGTACATAGCATCATTGTTCATCACAGCTGAAAGTTGAAAATAGCACATATTTCCAGCTACATTATTATAAGAATGCACACATGAATGATAAATCTACAAAGAAAAGCAATGAATGAATTAACATAAAAGTTAAGGTTAGTGGCTATCATATTAAGGAAGGGTTTTGTGAGGATGCAAGGAATAGAGGAGCTTCTAGAAACACTGGCAATGTTCTGTTTCTTGACGTGTGTCATAGTAAAGTGAGTTTTTGCTTCATAATTATTCATTAAATGTGCACGTATTTTATTCATTTTCTATGACACCTCACCAAACAAAACCACTATTGTGACTAGTACTTAGAAATCTAGGGCACAGGAATGGTGCTACAGGAAAAAAAAAATGTATGTCTCCACAGAGATGATTACTAACCCCAAGAGCCAAAGCACCAGGATGATCATCATTCTTTATCTTCAACTTCACTAAGTCTCACATCAATGCATAGACTTTATGGACTCTCTTTCACATTAAGATGCAATGCTTAGGGTCTGGGAATTTTATTATTATTATTTAGCTTTCTAGCCTCTGCATTTCAGGAAGGCCCACTAGAAAGTAGCCCAAATAGATGCTGAATACCAATCTCCTTATTCTACTCCAGGGGTAACCTTGGATAAATCAATAATAATATCTTCTGATTATCTTAGATTCTTTAATAAAGTTGGTAAGATGGTGCTTGTTAGTGAAACAATCAATTGAATTTCCCTTTGTCAATAAAACAGTATGATATGCGTATTGACTAATGTGAGAAACAACTCTCACCTGTTAAATGGCACTTTCAAACTGGCTTCCTTAAACCAACTTAGCACTCAGAGAACTAACTTTTCTTGCTTTTTCTAAGCCCTTAAAACTCCAAGATTCCATTTGTTATCTACCTACACCTACACTTCCAAATACTCCTACTCATAGACAATCTCTCCATTAATCACTAGAAGGAGTATGGGCTCAAGTGTTGACATCAAGTATTTTCTCAAAGGAAAAAAAAAATCACTGGAAAAAAGAAGTTGCATTATCCTTAGCCTTAGTGTTCCTATGGGTATCCAATAATATTCACTTCTTCCTTAAATTTTACAAGAAAATCCCTAGTCCCATGCCATGCCAGCTTCTGAATCATGAATTTGGGACCTAGTGAATTGACAAATAATAGTTTGTTTCCTCAAAGTGCTATAATACACACAGCCACATACACTTTAATTTTCTGTTTTCTTAAATACCAACGCAATTGAATAAGCTTATTGACTTTGATGTTAAGATATCATAATATGAGATTTCCTAGTTTGCTACCACTGATTGCTGATGGCTCATTCATTCTGGAAATCTCTGAAAAATGATAGGATTCTACAGTTTGAGCTCCCCTTTAACACAGCTCACACCCTGTTTATGGAGAAGGGAGATCTTCTGATCATAACAGAAAATGTTATGCATTGTCCACTAAGTAATATTTTTATCAGTTTCTCTAAAGCTTCTTTAGTCAATTTTCCTTACCCTATGGTCCTCAATTAATTCTTCAACGTATTATTTGAAAAAGACAGAGAATCGAGATTGATAAACAATGCTTTTTTTTTTGTTTTTTTCCTCTTCAGTGGTACCTGATAGCTTATGTTTTTACTGATTTCAAGCCAGGTTTCAAGTATGGCCAGAACCAAATACAATGCTGACTAAGGTCCCCGACCAATTTTGCCATTTTATTCAGGGATCCTTTCTCTTTTTCCATAAGCAATCTAATCTCATTTTCATATGCTATTTTGGATGACACAAATACACAAACCACATTGCCCAAATCTTCGTCCCTCTCTCCACACATTTCCCAAGAAAACCTAGAGAAATTTTCCTATGGGAAACTAATACATTCACACAAATAAGCATAACCGAGGCATTGTAGTTAAACCATGCATTCTCAAACTTGACACTCAGCCAGTACTTCCATGCCAAGATTACAGCTTTTCCTGTGTTGCCCTCCTGCTGAAAGAGTATTCATTACATTAATCTGCAAAAGATACAAGCATTCCCCCTTCCTCAGCGACAATCTGGTAAGTAGTTTAGATGAATGGTGAAATGTTTCTTGGCTGGTTTCTCTGTTATTTTTTGGTTGCGGCGCAGCCATATGTTATACCACAGGACAATAATCTCAGAAAAGCCCACAAATATGTTAAGTGGCCTCTACTGTCTAGAGGAGCATGAACGATTGCCTGTTACTAAAAGAAAATCTCACTTTTAGACATTTGGAAATAGTGGATGGCACAAGACAGTTCTTTTCGTTTCTTTTTTTCCCATCTAAACTCTTTGCAGGTTTTATCTTAAATGTGCATCTCTACCTAAATTTTTCATCTTACACAAGTGACCCTGGTTTCTTTAGCCCTCTGCTTTCTCTGTAGGGTCTTGATTATCCATCAGAAGACACTGTTCTTTTTACCCAGTGACCTAGGTGTGTGGGTAGGCAGGCTGTGGGAGAGATTCATTAGCTTGAAAATTCTATCTTGAGATATTTTAGTTAAACATCTCTAAACACAATTTCTCTTGCAAATGTCGATGGCCTTTATTTGATATTTGATAATAGAATAATTCTCTTTTGTTTCTTATCTACCCTAAGCCATTCAAACACTATTTTCATGGTAGCCCTGGAGCTAAGGAAAAAAATATAGAGCTTTTCTCCAAAATCTAAAGCCAATTTAGCAACCGGAAGCAAAATATAAAGATTTTTGCTTCAAATAAATCAAATCCCTAGAGTCTTTGACTCTTCAACAATCCTTCATTTCCATTAGTATTCATTTACAAAGATGATATTTTGAAACAGCTAACTAGGTATATTTTCCACATATATGTTCCAGTCAAATAAAAAGGCTAAGATCCTCAAATTTCTATCGTGTCCAACAAAATAAATTTGCTAACCACAATGGCATATTAATGATCAGATTATGTGTCCATTATATAATATAGCATTGGAGGACTAGATTAATCATATATAGTTTGATTGAGAAATTCCAATTCAATGAGGTATAAATTATTTTTTTCCTAGTACATCCTACTAGCGAAATTTAATGCCATTGCCAACTCAACTAAAAAATATTTCAATTACCTATAATTAAAAAAATGATTTAAGTAAATATACACACACTCCATGGAATTATAATTATTTATTTTTATCATTGTTTCTGATCATTTTCTCAAGGTGCCAACTCCAAGAGGCCACAAGGCTTCTCCTCTGCTCTCCTCCAAGTCCTTGCTCTATTTGACCATGAAATATTCATATTCAGCTGCTCATTGGTGGTGGCCATATGGCCGTGGCCTTATCCTCTGAAGTCAATGGCCTCTCCTAACATGGGACGGGTTCCGTCAGTGACATCAGCATGGGAAGAGTTCATGGTTCATCCTTATTCTCACATCTTTATCACGGAAAACCACCAAGGTTGAAGTCATATCCTATTTCAGCCATCACCATCACTACCCCCTCTAAACTGTTTTCCTAGGTATGATGTCCCATCATACCGAGTCTTCTTTTAAGCTCTCAAAAAGTAACTGTGAGCTGAGGGTTAGTATTTCTTTCTACTTCTTTCTTGTGTCTTACCCCAAAACACTAGATATGGCTTTTGCCATATCTAATCTGCTTCTAATCCCATCCAGTATTGTTTAAATCCCATACACGGTAGTTTTCATCTCCAGAAGTTCAATTTAGTTTTTTTTTTAATTTCTTGCATATTATTAAACTATTTTCTAAAATATGAGTACCATTATAATAGCTATTTTGATGTCCTTGATTTCTAACATCTGTATCAGCTCTATCACTTTCAAGTGATTTATCATTCTCCTCATTATAGCTTATCTTTTCCTGACACTTTAAACACCTGATGATCTCTGATTGGATTCCAGAGATTGTGAACTTTGCCTTGTTGAGGTGCTGAATATTTTTGTATTCATATAACTAATACTGAATTTGGTCTGGG
Source organism: Myrmecophaga tridactyla (assembly GCA_004026745.1). Classification (NCBI taxonomy): domain Eukaryota; kingdom Metazoa; phylum Chordata; class Mammalia; order Pilosa; family Myrmecophagidae; genus Myrmecophaga; species Myrmecophaga tridactyla. The sequence continues at coordinate 5,807 of PVIY010029336.1, forward strand.
AAGCAGTTAAGTCATTTAGAAAGGTTTTGATTTTTTCAAGTCTTACCTTTAAGATTTGTGTTGTTCTTAACAACTCCTTTAGTTAGGTGTTTTTATATCCATTCCATAGATGATAAAAATAAGCTTCATAGAGATTATGTTTAAGTCATATATCTGGATTTGGTAGGTTCTCTAAAATTATCATTTAAGAATTTGAATTAATATCACCGATCTAAAAGACACCTAAAAAATCCCAAATATAAGATATCAATACTCTATTAAACTGTCATATAATAATTTTCATACTACTGACTCTGTTACAATTTACTTTTCTAACCTACTGTTTCCATTGAACACTAACTGTATGCTATAATATGTGAAGAATATACAATTGGAAGGTTTTTGAAAAAGCATCTGTTCTTACACGTGACATTACAGATAATTTTTCACTGTCAGGAATATACAGGCATATTCTAAAATATTTATTAGTAATAATGTCTTAAATACATATTGCCATTAATCATAAATAAAGCTAAGAGCTGACTACAGTTCTGATCCAGGAATAGCAAAATTTTGAGGTTCCTGCCTCAGAAATGATGTTAATTTTCATGTTTATATTTTATTTAATTCACATTATAAAAATTGCTTTCATTTTCCTCTTTCTAATTGTAAGAATCTCCATTTGATTTTCAAAACAGTAACAGTAAAAAACAAAAGCCTAAAAGGGCAAGTGTTGTATGATCTGACTGTTAAGAAGTAATTAGAATAAGCAAATTCATAGATTTAGAAACTAGCATACAGATTACCAGGGGCCAGGGTGGGTAGGGGATGGGGAGTTAGTGCTTAATGGGTACAGAGTTTCTGTTTGAGGTGATGGACAACTTTTGGTAATAAATGGTGGTGATGGTAGCAGAATACTGAACATAATGAATAGCACTGAATTATATATTTGAATGTAGTCAAAAAGGGAAATTTTAAGTTGTATATATTTCATTTGAATAACAACTTTAAAAACAAAAGGCATAGAACCGTCCAACACAGTGAACCCTATTGTAAATGATAGGCTATAGTTAATAGGACAATTATAAAAATGTTCTTTCATTAACTGTAACAAATGTACCACACTAATGTAAGGCATTAATAATAGGCTGGTATATGAGAACTATGTATTTTATGCACGATTTTTCTGTAAATCTACAGCTTATCTTTAAAAAGGGGGGTATTTAAGGGTGTATATATGTAGTAGAATAAAAATATACAAAAACAGAGGACTGTGCAACACAAACAGTGAAGCCTAATGCAACCTATGGATTACAGTTAATAGTGTATGTATAATAATATTATTTCATCAATTGTAAAAAAGGAACCACACTAATACCAAATAATAGGGAAAACTGTGTGTGTGTGTGTGTGTGTGTAGGAAGTATATGGGAGCTTTCTATTTTTGCATGATTTTTTTCTGTAAACCTACAGCTTCTCTAATTTAAAAAAAGTAAAAAAGAAGACTAGGTCTTACTTTATTTAAAGCCAGAAATTATAAGATTATGATGATACACACAATATATATATATTCATACACACACACACACATATTCAAAATGAAACTTGAAGGCTTCCAAACTTTTTCCAAAATATTTATTAGGTATACCAAGTTTGATTTCTGATTTTTACTATAATAAATGAATATTTGTAGTTGGCTCCATTTTAAACAAAGATAGAGAAGCTTCTTTCTTTCAAGGTGTGTGGTTTAAAATGATGTCTGGACCCTAGAAAAGCCATGTTTTAATCCTCATCCCATTTTGCAAAGGCGGTCGTTTCTTCTAATCCCTATCCAGTATTGTATGCTTGAAACTGTAATTAGATCATCTCCCTGAAGATGTGATTTAATCAAGAGTGGTTGTTAAACTGGATTAGGTGACAACATGTCTCCACCCATTTGGATAGGTCTTGATAAGTTTCTGGAGTCCTATAAAAGAGGAAACATTTTGGAGAATGAAGGAAATTCAGAGAGAGCAGAGCAGAACAACACAGCACGAGAAGCAGAAGTCCAATAGCTAGTGACCTTTGGAGATGAAGAAGGAACATGCCTCCTGGGGAGCTTCATGAAACAGGAAGCCAGGAGAAGAAGCTAGCAGATTATGCCGTGTTCACCATGTGCCCTTCCAGATGAGAGAGGAACCCTGACCATGTTCACCATGTGCCTTTCCAGATGAGAGAGAAACTCTGACTGTGTTCGCCATGTGCCCTTCCAGTTGAGAGAGAAACCCTGAACTTCATCAGCCTTCTTGAACCAAGGTATCTTTCCCTGGATGCCTTAGATTAGACATTTCTAAAGACTTGCTTTAATTAGGATATTTTCTCAGTCTTAGAACTGTAAACTAGCAACTTATTAAATTCCCCTTTTTAAAAACCATTCTGTTTCTGGTATATGGCATTCCAGCAGCTAGCAAACTAGAACACATGGTGTTTATTCATGAATAAATTGTAATAGATAGTCTCATTCCTTGTTTTGGACAACCAGCATATGGAGCCCATACATAAGTTATGGAAATCCCCTTCCTTTTGAGTCCCTACAATCTCTCCCATTGTATAGGCTAAAAATGCAATTTTTTTTCTGAACATTCCTTGAAACTATAGGCTAGCATATGACCTAGTCTTCACCAATCAGTTATATGCACTCCTTTTTTTTTTTTTTTTTGACTTTTACGGAGGGGATTTATTAGATTACAAATTCACATTTCTAAGGAAAATATCCAAACTAAGGCATCAACAAGAGGATACCTTCAATAAAGAAAGGCTGCTGGCATCCAGGGTTCCTCTGTCACATGGGAAGGCACGTGGCAATGTCTGCTGGCCCTTCTCTCCTGAGTTGATTTCAAAATCACTCTCTCAGCTCTTGTGGGTCTCCTCGCTTATCCTGGGGCATTTTCTTCTTAGGTTTTCTCCACTCTCTCCAAAAATGTCTATGCCTTAATGGACTCTAGTAAGCTGATGAAGACACAACTTGAATGGACAGAGTTATACCTCCATGGAAACAACCTAATCAAAAAGTCCCACCCAACAATAGACCTCCACCCACAAGATTGGATTAAAAGAACATGGCTTTTCTGGGGTATATAACAGCTTCAAACCAGCACAAGGATGAAGTGTCATGATTTCTACACCATATCATTATGACTCAGCTGTCTACAGTGTTTCTGCACGTGAGTTATATGCACTCTTGAAATTGAACTGGAAGCTATTGAGAAGAAAAGGCTCCTCAGAATCTGTTCTGAAAGTGGGAAGCAGAAACTACTTCCAGGATCCAGAAAAAGCCTATCAGTGGTTCAAATGACAATATTTAGTGTCTCATATCATTGATATTTATAGTTCCAGCTGCAGTATCTCTGCCCAGTGACCCTTGCAGTGGATTGTTCTCTGGACAAAATCTAAGGTGAATCTTGAGCATAATTTTAAGTTGGTAAACACCAATCCTGGTTCTTGAACCTTTCAAAGAGTCTATAATTTGCTTGATATATTTCTGATCAGTTTATTATTCTACATAACTAAGCCAGAATAAGACTTGATTGTCCACAAATAAAAATTCTGACTGATAGAAAAATTGATATCAGGAAAGATAAGAGGCAACATTTCATTAAGGAAATACGGAGAATAGCCGTCAGTTATCTAGCCTGATTGGGGCTGAAAGCAGCAGAACTCCAGCTAGCATTAAGGAATGAGACACTGCCATTCCATAGCACAGAATGAGAAAGCAATTCATGAAATTATTCTTGAAATCTGCTGTGATTTAGTGCCCATTATTGGTCTAAGTAGCGGGAACCAAGTAGCAGCTATAATATAAAAATATAAAGATCATGAGTATTCCAAATTTGTAGGGTGGCATGATTGCTTCTAAAGGCAAAGGGATATGCCAATACAATGAGAATGTCATGCTCAAACACTTAAATTCTTAGTTCAAGGCATTGTCCAAATATCATTTAATTTCTGTAAATGGGGTAAAAGTCTCTTATGTCTTGCATCCACAAGGTTTAGATTAAAAAAGAAGCATTCATTGTTTAATTTAAAGGCTTCCATATTATAACTAAAAAAAGAACAGGGTGCCTATGTAGTGGGATGGAGAAATAAGGGTAGATTATGATAAGGAGTAGCTGAATTCCCGACCTTCATTGAGTCATCTTTCTAAGGAGAAATAGCCCATTTTGTAATATGTATTGCAAATATTTTTTGCCATAATGGGGACATGTAATGACCTTGTCAGTGAGAGTTACCTAGAAAGTGAAAGCCAATTCTTCTCATCCCCACTTCTCCAACTTACATTGTTTTGATGCTTGAGACCTGGAATGCCACCTGTTTTAGTTTGTTAATGCTGCTGGAAATGCAATATACCAGAAATGGGTTGTTTTTTATAAAGGGAATTTATTAAGTTACAAATTTGCCATTCTAAGGCCATGTCCAAAATAAGGCATCCAGAGAAAGATACCTTGACTCAAGGAAGGCCGATCTAGAAGTGTGTGACTGGCACCTGCTGGTCTTTTGGCTTCTCATTTCAAACAGCTTTCTCAAGGGCATTTTCTGTCTGCATCTCCAAATGTCTCTGTCTTTTTCAGCGCTGAAGTTTTTTCCAAAATGGTTCCCCCTTAAAGAACTCCAGTAAGCAACTCCACCTTGAATGGGTGGTGACACATTTCCATGGAAACCACCTAATCAAAAGGTCCCACCCATAACTGAGTGGCTCACATCTCCATGAAAACAACTTAATCAATATGATTCCACTCAACAATATTGAATCAGGATTAAAGAACACGGCTTTTCTGGGGTACACAACAGTTTTGAACTGGCACATTCCACCCTGTGGAACCCCAAAAGACATGTTATTTCCATATACAAAATAATTCATTCCATTACATCATCACAAATCCTTAAACCATTTCAGAAACAATAATAAGAAAAATACAAAGTCAAAACCAGTACAAAATCTTATCAAGGTCAGTTATAAGCATGATCTGTCCTGAGGCAAAATTCTCCTCTGGCTCTGGACCTGTAAAACTCAGGATGAGTTATCTTCTGCCAATGTACAAAGGAGGAACAGTCATAGGATAGATGATCCTATTGCCATAGGGGGAGATTGAAAGGAAAACAGGGGTCACCAGACCCAAACAGTTCTGAAAACCTGCAGGACAAACTCCATTAGATTTCAAAATCTGAGAGTCATTCATCCTCAGGGCTTTAGAAAGTATAGTCCTACCCTTTCCAAGGGCCTATGCAGAGGCCCTGTTCTCTCCAAATGCTGGGGTGAGGGTTACAAACTTGGGGAACTTTGGGGAGACCACCTTTTTCTCAGCTCCACCCTCTCCAATCCTAGGGGCAGAACCTGGGCTCTCTGTCTTCTCTGTGGCACACACTCAACCCCCTCAGAACACTCCACCCTCTCTGAGGCCTATGGTGCCAAAACTCTTCCTGAACAGACCCACTCTCTGCTTTCAAGACAAACTTACCCTCTCCAAGTGCATGGGTGAGTCTGCTCTCCTGGCCCAAGGTTTCTTGGCTTCAGACCTTAGCTTCCATGGTTCTACATCTGAAGTCATTTTTCCTTCAATTGATCCCTTTTCTGTCCCTTTTAGTCCAGACTTGCAGTGGTTCTATTTATACAGATCCCACAACACTCTTGTTGGTTTTCTATGCAGTATACTGGGATCATATCCATCAGACAAAAGGACATCTTCAAGGAAACAACTTAATCAAAAAGATCTCACTCAACAATATTGAATCAGGATTAATGAACATGGCTTTTCTGGGGTATACATCAGTTTCAAACTGGCATACCACCACTATCTATTGGTCAGGGTGGGCACTTGTGACTATTAGGTGATAAATGGCACCCTTACTTAAGTCTTCCTCACAGTAGATCTAGTAGGGCCCCCCAAATTCCATGAATACTTCACTAGTTTCTGACTATATCATTGAAATAGGAACACTCGACCAAAAAGTGGAATCACCATTTTGGCTGCATAACCAAAGGAATAATGTTTCTTATTAGGAAAGGCCAAGTAAAAGCCCCAGGAGCTTCCTCTCGTTCTTAAAAGGGTACATCAAATCATCCTTGAGAGACTCACAGTGATTAGTTTTACCATTAAAGATGTGACACGTTCAGATGTGCTAATGCTTCCTAAAACATTCCTTTTTAACTTTCTAGTTTGGTGCAGAAGAGGAAGTATTGAAAGAGCATGAAAGAGTATAAGAAGAGCATTGAAAGAGGATTGTAATAGATTTGATTTGCTAGATAGAGCCAATTGAGGCTGCTGTTCTATAGATTGACTCTTCCCTGGATCGGATCAATTAGACCTTAGAAACTGTGTTGTAGCTATTGATTAGGCATATGCTTATAATCCTTTAATCACCCCCCTCCTCAAAAAAGAAGCCAGAGAACTCAAAGAAATTTGCATGCAGCTCACAAGGCAACAGTGTTCTTTTACTGTCTTGCCTCAGCGTCCATGCTCTTGGTCATAGTTAAGCTCACAGCAATCTTGCCTCTTGGCATCACTCTAATCCTCTCTATTGATAGGCTCATGCTCATAGAACCGGGAAATGAGTAAATAGACATTATCTTAAGTGTCCTGGCAAGACCCCTGTGTGCCAGAGGATCAGAGATAAATTGGACATACAGAAATTTCCTAGCTTGCTGAAGTGGATTGGAGAAATTATGTTAAGAATCTCCAAAGTTAAGGGCTAATTGTTGTAGCTTCTGTCTCCTGTCACAAAGACAGAGTTACCACATATGGTTAGCCTGGGGATTTGTGGGACAGCATGTTCCATATTATATGGTTGCTCCAATATATTAGCCAGTTATTGGGCCTAGAACAGGAGGACAAAAAACTCTGAACCTGGACTAAGCTGCAATATAAGCATTCTGTCAGCTTTTATGACCTGATGAATGCACTAATGCTCAAAGTGTCTGTGACAGATTGTGTGGAGATGGTAGAAAGCCTTAATAGGAGAACAGTAGTGAAAACACTGGGAATTTTGGAAAATAGCCATAAACTTTTGAAAAGGAAACAATTCTTGACTTGCTTTTAGGGACTGCCAGAGACAAAATTTCTGACTCTGGAGCATTAATTGATCACATGATCTGAAATGGCAACCATGAGCTTGGTGGTTCCTAATCAAATAGCCATAAAGTTAGAAACATATTTCTTTTCCCTCCATCAAGAAAAAATATGTTCTGGACAGGGTCTGAGCAGCAGTATCCCCAGTGTAACTCCTTAGCCCTATTGTGGCAAGTGCTAAAAGTTAAAGGAAACTGAGATTCTACTTAAAAAAAGGAGCAGCTACTTGATGAACAGTTGCAAAAACTAAGAATGTAACAAATATTCATATTTTGGTATACCTTGACTATGCAGTCATATCCTACAAAACATCTCACTGATTAACATTCTCAGAAGAATGCCACTTGGTTTTTAATATCCAAATTTCATATACCATACAATCTCTTCCAAAATTTTTAACCCAATATTTATGTAGAAAAAATTATATGTATGCCCTCAAAATTCAACACATTAACAAAACAATGCGTGACAACAGTCTTGAGATACATTCCGAACAAAATTGGTAAGAAGCCACAATCATGTCCAGCCATTGTGAACAACAGGCCAGTATTCAAGGGTATGTGCGTCTCAGGTTTCTCCAGCCCTAAAAGATGCCATTTTACACCATTTTTAGTGATGCCATAAGCATTTAATATCCTAACATGATAATGTTTGCTACTTTTATATAGTTGTTTCATTGCATATTAGTTGTAAATTATTTAGGGTTTGCGGGTTGACAAAGGACACATTAAATTTTTTCTGATTCAAAATAAAAGAAAATAGTTTCCCGGTTATTATTTTCATGCAAAATGTCTGATTTTTAAGAACAGAGTCAGTGAGAGAGGGAACTTGAATTTTAATAGATTTCCCACTTCTTTTTCTCTCTACCCCCTCATTAATTTTATAGGGAGGTTAAGTGGTAGTTAAAATTTCAACTTGTACATAAGCTTTAGATTATATAAAAGGAATATATGACATAAATAGATGACATGTGTATATCACCTAGAGATCCTGGACTTGGAGCTGGATTTGAAAATGATGAGCATTTCAGGTCTATTGCAGTAGTTCTCTACTGGGGACGATTGACCCCCAGGGGACAATTGACAATGTCTGAACACATTTTTGATTGTCACAATCAGGATGGAGGGAGCCGCTGCCACCTCTAATGGGTAGGGATGAGGGATTCTGCTAAACATACTACAATGCACAGAAAGGTTTCCCACAACAAAGTACAATATTTTCTAGTCTAAGTGTCAATAGCGTTAAGGTTGAGAAATCCTGCTCTACCCCTTTAATCAAGGAGATGGACCATTTTCATTTAGGAGGGGGTAGTTGCAAATGATAGTACTCTTTACAAGAAATGGACAGTTAGAAAGCAGAAGTTGAATGGTGATGTTGTTAGTGAACAGGGGTAGATTCTAAATAACGTTTGCCATTTCAGCCATTCAGAATCTACAAGCATTGCCTACTTCTTAGAATGCTTTCACTTTATGAGGTGATTCCACCTTCAACTATAGAAAGTGAACATCCCTAGTACTTGTTTTATCAGCATCCTTTGAAACTAGGGCAGTCATGCAGGCCACCGGTTCCATCAATTGCATGCATGTGCCCCAGATTTGAAATTGGAAGGCACCAGTAATATGAAAAAGAACGGTAATTGCAGAATCTATTCTGGTCACACAAAAGAACAGTAGTGGCAGCAACATTCGCTTTCCAGAAACAACAGCATCTAAAGTCCTGTGTCTATGAGCTCACCATGATAATCTGCAGAGTAATCAAGTCATCCAGCAGTAGTGACAGACATATCATCAAAAGATCAAATGACACAATGGGTTTAGGTGCTGTCCCTATCTGCGGTTTAAGCCCCTAGATTTCGGACCCTCCAAATGATTCTGTGAGCTATCCAATGTCAAAATAATAAATTTATTTTCATCTTACAATTGTCAGAGTCAAATTTTGTTGCTGAAACCTAAGAGTTGAGTGTCTGATATAGTCATTTATAATTTCTTATGATCCTTCAATTGGCCTTGTCAGACCTCAGAGGAAGCTAGATGAATAGGACACAGACTCTGTTAGTGCACATGCTAGGGTGGGAAAAATGTGATGGATATTAGAGGAGATGCATGTACAAGAACCTATGTATATAGTACATACATATGTATAGAAAATGGAGCTTGGAATAGGTCAGGAAAGCTTCACATAGAAGGTGATGTTTAAACTGAGGCTTTTAGATAAGTAGATAAATAATAGTTTTATTCTTTCCCAATTGTTGCAAGATTTTATTTCTATAATTTTATTTCTGTTTCTAGCGTGATTTCATTGGCTAGAACCCCAGCATAATGCAGAATAGAAATGATAATGGGGCACATTCCTCTCTGATGTGCAATCTGAAAGAAAATTTTCACTATTTCATCACAAAATATAGAATTCCTTACTTTAAAGCTATCCTATATCATATTAAGTTCCTTCCTATTTCTAGTTTAAGATATTTTAAAACTCATGAATATATATATCAACATATCAATTATTTTTGCAACTATTAAAATGAATTTTTTACTTTAATCTGTTTCTATAGTGAATTACATTGACTGGTTTTCAAGTGTTGCATTCCTAGAATAAATTGAAATTAGTCATGATGTACTAAAGGCATATCTGAAATCTGTTCAGAATTTTTGTATCTAGTATCACAGAAGAAACTGGCCTGTAATTTTCCTTTCTTGTAATGCCTTTGTCAAATTTTAGCTTAAGGAATGCTTCCTCATTAAATGTGTTGCAATGTGATTCTTCTTTTTCTTTAGTTTAGAAGAATTTGCGTGATATTGGTCTTATTTCAATTTAAATATTAGAAAGAGTTCAATAGGACTAGAACTTCCTCAGTGGAAAGTTTTAAAATAACAGATTCAACTTTTTTAATAATGTAAGACTATTTGCATTTTCTATATCTTATCTATTAGTTTTGCTATGTCGACTTTTTCTATGAATTTGTCCATTTTCAACAAGGGTGCCAAAACCAATGAGAAAAGAATAAATTCTCTAGCAAATGGTGTTAGAGCAACTAGATATCTACATGCAAAAGAATGAAGTTGGAACCCCTACCTCACACCATATGAAAAAAATTAACTCAAAATTGATCAACAACCTAAAAAACTAAAGCCATAAACTCTTAGAAGAAAACGTAGAGGTAATCTTCATGACCTTGAAATTGGCGATGGATATGACACTAATAGCACAACCAACAAAAGAAAAAAAATGCAAAAGACTTTAATAACATTAAGAACTTCTCTGCATCAAAGGACATTATCACGAATGTGAACAATCATCCTACAGAACAGGAGAAAATATTTATAAATCATATATTTGTTAAAAGTCTAGTATCCAGAATATATAAAGAATTCTTGCAATCAAGGAAATGACAACCCACCAAATTAAAAAAGGTACAAAGGACCTGAGAAGTAATTTTCCCCAAAGAAGTTACATAAATAGCCAACATGCACATCAAAAAGTGTTCAACATTAATCATACAAAAACGCAAATCAAAACCACAATGAGGGACCATTCTACAATCACTAGGATGACTATAATTTATCTTTAAAAACAAGGAAAACAATAGGAGGTTCCCCAAGGCTGATGGTCAAATACAAGCAATTAACACTGAATCCTCCTGAAGGAATTATGACATGCCCCTAAAAGGAAGAGAATTGTATGTGAATGGGAGGCATTGCTCATGGGCCCAGAAGACACTTGTTTTGAGTCTGGCGTTTTTCCTGCTTGATTACTGGTTAAGCCTCCCAAAAGATGAAATTTACCTGTGAGATGTTTCATTCCAACATCTACCCCTAAGAGTCTGCATTTCCATCCTTCACTCCCTGGTGACAACTCTATGGATTACAAGAGCGGCGCTGAGAGGTGGAACCCAGCGCAGAGCATAGAGAGATCTTCCTGTTGGTGCTGGACGATCTAGAGATGTTTGTCGTTGGGAATGATTAGTGACATTGATACTTTACCCTAGCACCAAAAGATAGGCAGACTTGCAGAACATCATCTTTTTTTTGGCCCAACTTTCCCACCCCAAATAGGCTTCTCTGCTGAAATTATTATTTAATTGGAATAATGAGAGCCTAGTGCAGTTTTATAGTATTCCTTGGAAGTTTCAGGTGGATTACCAATGATTCCTCTCCCAGCTGGAAAGATTAGGGGCCCAGCAGTTTTGGCCTCCTCCACCAGTGGTATCCTGGGGATTGCCTCTTTTTGCCGCTCGCTGGAGGGAGTTAACTGTGCCAAATTTGCGGTGGGTTAGAAGCAATGTTGCTTTTTACAAAGAAATTGGTCCTTGTGGCAAAAGCCAACCAGCCAAGGCCAACAGGTTCTGTGTTGGCCCCTCCTGTTTTCATCGTGTGCCCCTGAGAGATACATGCAGTGTTCTGCTATTTCATATTTTATAAGCAGATGTTTTTCTTATACTCTAGTTAAATCTTCTTCATTTGTTGCATATTTACAAACCATTGTCTTCAGAAATATTTTCCGGAAATAGACACCTTTTTAAAATGCGGATTAATGAAAAATGGATATGTAAAAGAAAGAAAAAAAGAAGTTTACTGTTGGTCGTAAAGACCGATAGTTCTTTACTGATCACATTTGTCAAAGATTGAAGTTTATGTCCTAGTTACTCATGAGTTTTTAGGGCAGGCATATAAGAGGTGTGACGTTTTAGTGAAGATTTCTTCTGCATCTGCAGGAGTTTTTCTTTTACAATCCCCAAACTGGGAAATTTTGTGGGTTTGCATATTGTGGTTGCACCAGGAACTTTAACTGTCACGGCAGAATTGTTCTTTGCAATTCAGGTGGGGAGGGAATCTATTGTTAGCTGGTTATAGAGAGTGGCACATGGAGTCCCCAGGCCCACGTGGGGACAGAGCACTTTCCTGTGCTTTATGATTGTGATGAGGTCTGCATGCTCTGAACACTGCTAGCGTTGCAGCACAGTGCTGGGAAGCCACTCTGAACAATGACAGATCTGTACCTGCAGAATCAAGTATTTGTCCTGTTTCAAACAGGTTAAGTTTAAATAAGAATTTCTATTTTTGAAATAAGGGATGGTCTATGAGACAAACAATGGATTTACTTTGTTATCCTTTTTCCATCCCTTTTATAATGTATCCAGTGGACAAATTATCTATCTTGCTGAAACTTCACACGTAATTTCATGGTGTTAACAATTACTGGCTACAGGGGGCTTCATATAGAGCTTCTATGGAAACCAGATTATTTCTTTCTCAGAAGGAAATTGTTCAGTATTTTAATCCAATAGAGTAACTTGTATTAGGAAGGAACTGGGAAAGGAGAGGCATTGTACGTAAGTAGTATTTACAGGTATATTAAACAAGATGTAGCCCTTTTTTTGTTTAAATAAAGAGTGAAAAAATGTTTTTTTGCTGGTAGATAGGGCATGTGGGAGTATATATTGCTGGGCTTTGGAGTGTTGTAGCTGCATCAGGACACAGACCTCACAGGAGGGCATGCATTTATCCTACAGGCTTCTTTGAAATTTAGAAAACAAAAAGAAGCAGTCTCTGCAAATAAAGTATTTTCATTCCCTTGAATTTATTAAATGCTGTTTCAGTTTGCTAAAGATGCCAGAATGCAATATATCAAAATTGGATAGGCTTTTAGAAGGGGATTTATTAATTATAATTAGAATTATAAGGGCATGAAAATGTCCAAATTAAGGCTCTCACAAGAGGATACCTTCTGTGAGGAAAGGCTGCTGGCATCCAGGGTTCCTCTGTCACATGGGAAGCTGATATCCGCTGGCCCTTCTCTCCTGGGTTGGTTTCAGCTCCTGTGGGTTCTTCTGGCTTCTGCTGGGGCATTTTCTTTCTTAGCTTTTCTAAACTCTCTCAGTTATCTTAATGGACCCCAGCAAACAGAATAAGACCCACCTTGAATGGGTGGGGTCACATCTCCAGGGAAACAACCTAATCAAAAGGTCCCACCCAATAATAGTCTGCCCCACAAGATTGAATTAAAACAACATAGGCTTTCTGGGGTATGTAACAGATTGAAGCCAGCACAAATGGAAAAAGAAAAGAAGCCAATGATGTCCTTATTCTGTAGTAGAATTTAAATTATATTGTTAAAAATAATGTTACCTATTCCTCCCCTAAAAAAGCGGGGGTGGGGGAAGCAAGATGCATTGGCAAGTGTTCTAGTTTGCTAGCGGCCGGAATGCAATATACCAGAAATGGAACAGCTTTTAAAAAGGGGAATTTAATAAGTTTATAGTTTGCACTTCTAAGGCCAAGAATATGTTCCAATTAAAACAAGTCTATAGAAATGTCCAATTTAAGGCATCCAGAGAAAGATACCTTGGTTCAAGAAGGCCGATGAAGTTCAGGGTTTCTCTCTCAGCTGGAAGGGCACATGGCGAACATGGTGGCATCTGCTGGCTTTCTCTTGGCTCTACAAAAAGGACTCTCTCCAAAATGTTTCCTCTTTTAAAGGATTCCAGCAAGCAACTCCACCTTCAGTGGGTGGAGACACACCTCCATGGATATCATGTAATCAAAAGTTACCACCCACAATTGGGTGGGTCACATCTCCATGGGAACAATCAAAATGCTCTCACCCAGCAATACTGAATGAGGATTAAAGGACATGGCTTTTCTGGGGTCCACCACAGATTCAAATCAGCACAGCAAGGATGTGGTGGAATTGAGACACTCACACTTTGCTGGAGAGAATGCAAAATGGTTCAGCTTCACTGGAAAACGTTCTGCAGTTCCTCAAAAGTTATATATAACATTACCATATAACCCAGCAATCCCACTCCTAGGTATACGCCCCAAAGAATTGAAAACATATATTCAAACATGTGCATGTATGTTCGTAGCAGGACTATTCACAATAGCCAAAAGGTGGAAATAGTCCAAATGCCCATCAATAGATGAATAGATAAACAAATTGTGGTATAAGCATAAAATGGCATATCATTCAGCCATAAAAATGAAGTACTGATACATGCTACAATATGGATGAACCTTCAAAATATTATGCCATGTGAAAGACACCAGACACAAAATGGCACGAACTGTATGATTCAATTTATATGAAATATCCAGAATAGGTAAATCCATACAGACGAATCAGAGATTGGTGATTGGCAGTAGAAGGAGGAAACAGGAGCAACTGCTTAAGGGGTACCAGATTTCCTTTTGCAATGATGAAAATGTTTTGTAACTAGATAGAAGTGGTGGTTGCACAACATGGGGAATGTACTAAATGCCACTGAATTGCTTACTGTAATATTATGTGAGCTTCACCTTAATAGAAAAAAGCTCCCCCTTCCCCCCTCAGAAAATTCAGGCATAAAACTGTTTATAGTATCTTTTCACCATTCTTTCTTGATTGTGGGATATACAATGGTAGCTCCTTTTTCATTCATGGCAATGGTTATTTGTGCCTTCATTCACATTTCCTTGATGACACTTGCTAGGGTCTATCAATTGTTTTAGTCTTTTGAAGATTTAAGCTTTGGACTTGATTGATTCTATATGCTGTGTGTTTTAAATATGATTAATTTCTGTGTTTCTTCATTATTTCCTTCCTTAAGCTTTCTTTGAGCTTAATTTTCTGAACGTTCTCTAACATCATGAAGTGGGCTCAGATTTTCAGCCTTACTCATCTTCTGGAATTTGTATTTATGTCTATACATTTTCGTCTAAGTATTGCTTAAACTGTATCCTACAAGTTTGAGTGCATTATATTTTTTTATTATCATTCTTTCATATTCCTTCAAATTTCTTCCTTAATTTGTGGGTTATTTTTGTTTGCTTATTTATTTATTTAGTTTGTTTGTTTTTATTTTTATATATTGTTGTGGGTTATTTAAGTAAAATAATTCTTATATGTTTGGAGATATTTTTGAATCCCCTCTTCTCTTACTCATTTGTAATTCAATTCTCCATGGTCAAAAATATTTTCTTTTATTTTAATCTTTGAAATATATTGAGGTTTTCTTTAAGTGCCATGATATAATGAATTTTAGAATATTTTATATATGTGCTTGGAAAAACATAAGTTTTGCCATTGTTGAGCATGGTGTTGTATATATATTAATTTGATCCATTTGATCTTTATTTCATTTAGGTATTCTATAGACCTTTGGCTGGTGGTTCTACTACTGAGAAAGTTGTGTTAAAATTTCCCACTAGGATTTTAGATTTACATGGTTATTCTTTTTTCATGTCTGTCTTTTTTATATGTACTTTTGAGGAACATTATTGTTTGTATTAAATTTTAGAACCATTACATTGTTTTGAAGGATCAACCCCATTAAGAAATGTTGGAAAAAATCTTACAAGTAAGCCATTAGAATTAATCAGATAATTTAACATGGTTGTTAGATAGAAGGTCAATATAAAATCACTTGGATTTCTATAGACCAATAGCAAATAGGAAGTGCCCTTGACATTTAAACATTTAAAAGGCATCAGAATACATCTAATTAAAGATATGAAGACCTTGATTCATAAAACTGTGAAATATTACTAAGAAAACTCAAATGCATAAAAAATTAAATGATACATTGCACTCATGGACTGAGGAACACAATTTAGTCATATCCTACAAGTTAATCTAAGTTGCAGTGTAATCTATCACTTCTCAGTAGTTTTGTTTTTGTTTTTGTTTTGCTTCTTGTTGGTGTGTTTGCCTGTTTTTGTTTCTTTCTGGAAACTGAGTAGGATTTCTGAATCACTGGGAAGTCAGTCTAAAATTTCTACTCACCTCATCAATGCCTGAAATCTCACATTTCGATATTCATTCTCTAACTTTACTTTCCTTTGCCTCTCTTAATTTTCACTCTGCCTAATTTCCTGGAGAGGTAGCACCTTAAAAGATTGTGAACCATTTATGTTTCAGTAGGAATAAGTTTGAGATAAGTTTCCCAGAAGAAATTTTAGTAAAAAGGACAGAACAGAGAGGCAAGAGGCACCTAAGAGGGTAAAGAAAGGGGAAAATGAAATCAGTAAAGGCACCACTAGCTCCACAAAGTCAGGCCTTTTCCATTTCTCAATCTTCTCTAGAGTAACTCAGTTTACCAAAATTCCAAAAAACAAATGAACAGAATATTTCAGCTTATTGATTTATTTTTTCTTCCAGTGTAAGCCACTGCCAATCAATTAGTTCACACCTATTTAGGCCAAATTTTTATTTAGACTTGTTCTCTTTGTTCTTACTTTTTCTTAAGTAATTTTGTCATCTGGATTCCAAAACATAGCATTCTGTTCTCTTTGGGATACATACAAAGATATTTTGATGTTCATGGCTATATGATTAATTTGCCACATAGTGGAAAGAGCATTGGACTGGAACAAAATGATTTTTAATACTGCATAATATTTAATATACTGCTATTTATCATTGATAAATTGCTTAGCTCAGCAGGCTCATGTATTTTCTCATCTGTAAAGTGAAAGAACTGAAATATCTCATGAATTCATCCTCCCCTCGCCCCTTTAGGTACGCATGACTCTGAGTCAGATATGTCATCATTAGGGAAATTCTTTCTAAGAGTAAGACAGGATAATTTTAGATGGTGTCTATCTTCTAATGATTCTGATTTTTTTTTCTAAAATGTACAGGTAGAGACAAATATTTTCTTACTAGAAATGGGATTACATAAAGTCTAAAGTTTCACTAAAGTTTAAAGAATTGAAAGTAAAAGGGCAAAATTGTTAATATCAATCTCTGATTTAGAAAATACCTTTTACATCTCACAGGTTCAGTACAGAAAAGAATAGTGTCTACATCATCCACAAATGCTCCAAGGACAAATCTTTTTTTTTTTTTTATCACAGTTATAACACAGTATCATGACTTCTTAAATATGGCTTCTCATTAAAACTCCTTAACTCTGAAAAAATTTATTTTCTTCCTTAGATCTAAATTAATTTACCAAAACAGATGTAAATTTTCTGTGCTAGATAATCTTTTAAAAATTAACTTTCTTTGGTGTCCAAATACTCTCACTTGAGACAGGCAAATTATGAATATGAATTCTTAAAATAACTCCTACTTTTACAATCTGATGCTTTTAGATATGATTTGACCAATCAACAAATACTTACGTAAAATGTTATTTGAGCCAATGTTTGTTTGTTTTTATAAATTATGTTCCTTGGAATTTGAGGATTTTTGTCAAGAAAACTTAGGGGCTTATGGAAGAGGGGAGGGTATAAATAATCAAAGCAGCACTGATTTTATTTTTTCTAAATATAGTGGAAGTACATGTAAAATTTGTTTGCAGGACAAGGCAAGATGTTTAAACATCTGGTTAACACTGACATGCCTAAAGAATATTTTGAAGTGTCAATGTTACTAATGTGTTGAGCTAATAGCTGATACATATTGAGCATTTACTGAATGTCAGGCACTGTCTGACCACTAAGATGCACTAGTTCATTTCATCCCCCCCAGCAACCTGATAACAATTATCTCTGCTTTACAGATATCAAAATCAAAGCATATAATAATTAAATAACCGTCTCAACAGGTAAATTAAGAAATGAAATGTAAATGAAGAAAACTCAATCTAACTCCAGCATGATCACTCTTACCCAGAAGATTGATTCACTTTTTTTCCAGATCTCCTTAGGATAGGAGAATAGATAATCTTGAAAGCCAAACAAAAGAGATAAATCAGATTCGGGAGTTTCTGGTCAGAATAGCAGCATTACAAAAGCAGTATTTAAAAAGAGATTCGTTTAGTAATGAAAAGAGAACAAATTAATTAATAGTAGACCCTAGGTTTGGATATGTAGGTTCCTTCCTTCCTTCCTTCCTTCATTCATTTAACAAATACTCATTGAGCTAGGTGCTGTCCTTTGTGCTTGGGCTGTATTAACGAACAAAGCATAAAAAGCCTCTGCTTTCTAGGACCTTATATTCTAATAGACTCAGAGACTAAAGCAATTACTCAGACTTAGGGACTTGGCCTAGGAGGGTAGCAATGAGCCTGCAGAGTAAAGAATGAAAAAAATATTCAAATAATATTATGTCTCTACATGTTATCATAGAAGTAGAAGTATGAGAAAATCAAAAGGGGGACTAGCTTTGGAGAAAAGTATGGTGTTGCAGAGCTCACTTTGAAGGAATACCAAAGTATCCATTTGTACTTATTTAGAAGGCAGTTGACAGCATAAAGCTGGAGTTTTAGAGTAAACTATAAGGATACCAGAGCCATTAGCTTTGAAGTAATATTAAAACCAATGGCAGATCTTAGCTGGAACCATACAATTGAATAAGCATTCTGATGGCAAAGGAGAACCAGCAGGCAAAATAATGAAGTTTGGCAAATTTCCAAAATAATGGGTTGGGGCAAAGAAAAAAGAAGCACTCAAGGTAACAAACTTTGTTGACTATTTAAGAAGAAGTAATAATGTACTCTATCATTGCACAGGTTAAAGGCAAAAAAATCAACTGTAGGTAGTAAAATATCAAAAGCAATTGATATTTTAAAGTAAATGAGAGAAGAAAATCCTTTGAAGTTGGGAATTAATAAAGAGATTATTGATGTTCAAAATAAAAATCTAGGTGGAATGGTGAATGAAAGCAGGGTGAAGAGGAAACAGAAAAGTACATATATTCCACTTGTTTTACAAATATCACAAGCTAAGCAAGGGGAGAAGTGAATGCTAGTAAGAAGGGCCTCTGAATTTCTTTGCAATGATGCCAAGAACACAAAAGGATTTTGAAACCACAGGTTACAGTTGCTGGTTAGAGAACTCCTTATTTAGCTCTTTAAAAGCTGTGCTTCGATTAGCTTACTGATAACTGGAATAATTCCTTCGTTTTTACACTATATGCTACTTCCAAGAGAGGAGTAGAAGACCATCACATTTTTTTTTTAAACAATGCTTACTCATTTCCCTAGTGGTTTTCTCTTAATCTACAAGATTTCGCTTCCTTTCCTTAGCCCTAATTTAACATTTTAATGCAGGGGAATATAACAATAGCACTGAACTCATTTATGATTCCATCTCTTCAAACATGTTTTCCCACATGAAATGCAGTTAGGATTAATTAAAACGAAAGCAGAGTGACAAATAAGAAAACTCTCTTTTAATATATATATGTAAAGCATGCAACTAGGTGAATTGACCTTGAGGACAGTATGTTGAGTGAAATAAGCCACTATAAAAATAAAAACATTATAAAGCCTCACTAATATGGACTAACTATGATGTGGAAGCTCTGAGAATTGAATTCGAGAGCATAGGTTATCAGAGGAAGGCCTAATGTAAAGGTTCCTAGAGTGTAAGCTCTTACAGCAGTCACATCTATTCCTGAGATGTAGTGGTTATTTCTAAATTCTGAGATGCTGAGCTCTTTGTGTATCACCTGGTCAGTCCCTGGAATTCTGGGTGTCTGTGTGACACCTGAGACTCAGAACTAGAGTTTTTCAGCTATGAAAAATCAGCATTACCCCATACAGTAACTGTTAAAAAAGCTGAAAAAGAGATCAGAGTTCATTAGAGATATGAATGAAGCAGATCTGGTTAGGACTAAGGTAAACCAAACTAAAGGGTAAAGGATGATATTGACTGTTTTAAAACTTTACTTTCTGTGTGAGACTAAAGGAAGAGATGTTTATTTGGTACAAAAATTGTATTTTCTGTAGCACATTATCTAATTTAACTTGTATGGTCAGTTTATTCAAACACCAAAATTACTTGGAATCTTGAATACATAGTGAGATCTTGTTGATGGTGCAAGTTAGTGTGATGCCCTGATACAGCCCATTGTAATTTGTGCAGAGAATATAAAAAAGTATTTGCAAAGCTCCCTTGAGGGACTGGGGAAAAATGTGGAAATATTAAACTTCCCCAACTGGGGAATTCCTGATATTCTCGCAAGCATTGTGGTCTAGCAATTTAATTGGCCAAGCCCTCAATCTTGGGGCTGGCCCTCATGAAACTTATTCCTGCAAAGGAAAAGCTAAACTTACTTATAGTTATGCCTAAGAGTCACCCCCAGAGAACCTCTTTTGTTGCTCAGATGTGGCCTCTCTCTTGAAGCCAGCTCGGCAGGTGAACTCACTGCCCTCCCCTCTATGTGGGGCATGACTCCCAAGGGTGTAAATCTCCCCAGCAACGTAGGAGATGACTCTTGGGGATGAGCCTGGACCCAGCATTGTGGGAACGAGAACGCTTACTTGACAAAAGGAGGAAGAGAAATGAAATAAAATAAAATTTCAGTGTCTGAGAGAGTTCAAATAGAGTTGACAGGTCATTCTGGAGGTTTTTCTTATGCATTGTATAGCTATCCCTTTTTAGTTTTTAGTGTATTAGAATACCTGAGACTGTTGAACTGTATTCCATTAGGCTTGATTCTTGAAGATGGATTGTATAATTATATAACTTTTACTGTGTGACCATGTGATTATGAAAACCATGTGGCTGACACTCACTTTATCTAGTGTATAGATAGATGAGTAAAAAAATAAGGACAAAAAATAAATAAATAATAGGAGAGGGATAAGACGTATGGGATGTTTTGGGTGTTCTATACCATTTTTATTTTTATTCTTATTTTAGAGTAATGAAAATGTTCAAAAATTGATTGTGGTCATGAATGTACAACTATATGATGATATATGAACCATTGATTGTACACTTTGGATGATTATATGGTATGTAAATATATCTCAGTGAAGTTGCATTTAAAAAGGTATATATATTTTAAAAACCTTTCTTCTGAAAGACAGATATAAATCACTGACAATATACATTCAGGTGTACTGAATCTAAATCAACTAGGTGAATTTTATGTAAGGAATCTTGGCTCCAGTATAATTGCGCCCTCTATAGTCTTATCAACGGAATGAAGGTGACTTCAGATTGAAAGAAACCTGATAAGTCTGATTCTTAGTCTACACTCTGATTTAGGCAGGAAAACAATATTTTGGTTCTTTATGAAAATGGCCTGACTTACTTAACTTGAAGACTTCTAAACTTTGCGGCATTTAGCAAGTAGACATATTACTACTGGCTGGGTGTTAAACATAGGAAAAGAATGTAAAGTTTTATGTAGAACTAATTTTTTCCTTCATTACTGAAGACTTTATTATTGACAACTGGTAGAAAGAAATAAATAGTGCTGCATTTGAATGTATGTGATCATGGGGATCGAAAAACCTAAAGTATTAAAGAATTTGATTTGTTCAGTGAATTGTGAGTTTGAAAGAATGTACTGAGTCCACGTAGAGATGGGCATTTAAGCATATGCTAAGTGCTAGGGTCTCCTCTACTAGACAACAATCAAACACGTCCCTTTTCACAAAAAGCACACAGGTTAGTGCAGAAGACTAACATATCTTCATGTGTTGAGTTGTTAGAAAGGTGCACAAAATGTTACTCAAACACTTGATAGAGTCATTATGTCCAGGGTGGGTGGCAAGATAATCATGGGACAGAAGAAATTTTATAGTTAGGTGATATCTGAGAAGAGCAGTGAAGGTTGAATAGAACTTCATGAGATGAACAAGCTGTGACGAGGCTGCATTTAGTATCAGAAACAAAATGATCATGAAAAAAAAGACCTTGATAGACCATGGCTTGTTCCAGATAGTAAAAGTAGTTTGAATTCACTTAATTGGAGTGTACAGATATGAGAGAAATGAAGGGGAGCTGGAAAAATTAGCAGGTACAAAACAGACTTTTACAACTATGCATGTTAGGCACTGTACTGTTCCATGGGGAACCATTCATATTGATGTCAATGTGAATGGTGCTTCCTGGAGTTGTGGACAGCCACATGCACTAGCCTTGAGCAAGTACTAAATTAGTAGACTATTTTTATGCCACGCACAGACGTTAGGATATTTTTGGTAGCAAACAACAGAAACCAATCTGTCTGCCCTCTGCTTCAAGG
This sequence comes from Myrmecophaga tridactyla, assembly GCA_004026745.1. NCBI lineage: Eukaryota > Metazoa > Chordata > Mammalia > Pilosa > Myrmecophagidae > Myrmecophaga > Myrmecophaga tridactyla. Next base: position 27,799 of record PVIY010029336.1, read on the forward strand.
GTACTTATGGAAAGGACATCAGGGATTCATAGAACTGATTTGGACCTGGAGAATAAGGGCATTTTGTTAGATCATAGAACAGGTAGTTAGAGCAGTCATCTTTCAGCAGGAAAAGTTTGGCCAGAATACCACTGGCCAAGGTGAAGGAAACTGCCAACATCACCATTGTGAAATGATTCCAATCCTCTGTCATTGTTGCATCATTTTTCTCCATATTCAGTCTTCTAAGTGAGAAGAGGAGTCTTTGGCCAAGCTTGAGTTGGGCTCTGTTTCCTGGACCAGAGGAGAGAATATCCTCAAAATAGGGAGGAAGAATTAAATATTGTAGATTCAAACATGACAAGTATCTTTTTTTTAACAAAAAAATACAGTTTTACTGAGATATATTCACACACCATACAAACCATCCAAAGTTTACAATCACTGGCTCGCAGCATCATCACAGAGTTGTGCATACAACCCCATGATCAATTTTAGAACCTTTTCATTACTCCAGAAGAGAAATAAAAATAGGAAATGGAACCCAAATCCTCCCATACCCCTAGTCTCCCCTTATCATTGAACCATAGTATCCACGGAATCTATTTGTTACTGTTGATGAAAGAGTATTAAAATATTACTGTTAACTATATAGCCCATAGTTTGCAATAGGTACATTTTCCCCCATATGTTCCTCTGTTAATAATTCCTACAACCATCTATTAAAACAAGCTGGGGAGTTGGGATTTTATTTTCTAAGACAAGGGTTGGCAAACATTTTCTTAAAGATAGTAAATGCTGTATGCTTGCCCGCCTAAAATATGGTATCTGTTGCGATTACTCAACAATGCCATTGAAAGCAGCCATACACAGTGCTAAATGAGTGTATCTGTGTTCCAATAACAATTTATTTACCATGATAAGTGGCCAGCCTATTGGTCAGAGTTTGTCAAAGACACTTGCTCTTAGGGATGAGAAGGTTTTGAAGGAGTTCAACGGCCTCATGAGTTAGCCGTTTCCTCTATGAGACAGATGAGATGGCAGCTACAAAAAGAACAAAATTCATAGTTTCTGTCCTCAATGAAGTTATAATGGAGTCGGTAAGGCCAAAATAAAGCATAAGATATTCATAATACATAATAGGACAAGATAAAGAATCAAATTGAAAGTGTCCCCACTTTACCAGCTTTCTCAAGAAAATCTTATCATTCTTCATCCAGCTTCTCCTCTCTTTTCCTTTTCTGAAATATGAATGAAATGTTTGGTAGGGGAGATATGAAGTCTGTCTTCTTAATAATGGAGAGTTTGAGAGGAAAGAAGAAAGGAAAAGCCAAATAGTTAATAGTATTGGAAATAAATGGGAATTTCTATGTGAGAAACCCTGCAGTGCGGTGGAGTATAAGCACATTAAGTAGAAGGAATGACCTTTTAAAAATGTTAATATTTTTATGAATTTCATTCTCTTTAATGTTTGTTTATGAGAAATGGTTAGAGAATTTGTATTCCTTTTTAAATTACATTTGGCTGGTTAACTGTGCTTTTTAAAATGCATCCCCATGCAAAGACTAAGCCACTTTTCCTCCCAAATTTATTACAGTTGCCTAAATAAACTAACCCTTCCTGAAACCCAGTGGTATATCTTCAAATTTAATTTCTGTAGAATTTAAAATATATAGGAAAATGTTTCAGAAACATTTTCAAGAAGAAGATGACATTTAGGGAAATTTTGAAAGATGAGCAGCTATGGGACCACCATATTTTAGCTGATGAACTAATGAAAATAGACAATGAAAATTTTCAAGGCATTTAATAGTCTTTTTTTTTCTACAGAAATCCTAAAGTATACTAGGTAAAACAAAACAAAACAAAACAAAGCATAATAATCTTAAATCATGTTCTCTTCACTGAAATCCTCTTTTCCTCTCACCTATAATTGCTCCATAACATTAATTCTTTCACAGATATACGTTGTCAGTTATTTCATGTATTTAATGTACAAATGTGTTGAACATCTACAACATATATCAGGTACTTTTTCTTAAATTATCTCTTTATTGTTTTTTTTGTGTGTGTGTGTGTGCGTGCTTGGCACTAGAAATCACAGTGTTGGAAAATTCAGTCCCTACATTCATGTTTCTCAAAGGCTAAAGAGGACTCAGGCAATTAAATTCACAGTTGAGAAAGGAAACGTTATAAAGAGCAGCATAACCTATTTCATTCTGGAAAAGCAAGGGGAAGTTAAGGAGGATTCCTAGAGGGAAGTGTCATCTGAGTAAAGGGGGATAAACAAAGTGACCAGGTGAAGAAAGGAGATTTTGAAATTTGGAGTTCTATTCAATTTTCACCAAAAAAAAAAAAATTAAAAGAGAAAATTCCCCAATCAAGAAAACATAAAGATGTATGATTCTCCAGGCTGCATAAACTCTCTGGTATCTACATTTGTGGCCGGAGATACATCTGCCACAATCATTTTCTAAGTTAAGGGAATCTGCTTTGTAGGCTCAAGCATGAAGTGCAAGTCATGTTAATAAAAATGGCCATTCAGACATATGCAGCGTGGAAACACAACGTGTAGAGGCTAACCGTTCTCTAACACCTTTTCTCTAATACCCCCCCCCCCCTTGAGTTCCTTTCACCTACGCAAGTGCATCACCATGTGAGGCTACTACTGTTCCTCTGAGGACAGCGGAGTTCACAGTGTGGTCATTGCAAAGTTGAGTGTCAGTAATAGGGGAGCAGTAGAAATAGGGTTTGGCTTTTCTCGTCCGATAAAAAAGTGTCTAAAAGATGCAATCCATTCCGTTTCCATACATTTGAAAGCAAGTTGTTTTGAAGAGTGACTCCTGGGTCGTGTTATATGTGTGTGTGCATGTGTGCGCACACATGTGTGCACACACACATGGTTGTGCATGCTTCAATTTAAGCGTTGTGGGGGAGGAACGTGGTCTAACGGAAAGAGCCTTGTTTCTGTTACTCCCTGGCCATGAGACTTTGAAAAAAAAAACTAATTTAACTACTCAGTTATTTTTTTTTTTTAACATCTGAAAAAAAATAGATGAGGCCTTTTCCAGCTTTATAGTTCTAAGACTATATGGCCATTTGTAATTTCAAATCCTTAAGGCTCCTTATCTTCTCTATTTCTAAACTCCCAAGTATACACTGATAGCTGATTACCTGTGATCTCTCACTGATAGGCCTTTCCACTCAAATAAAACAAGACTGCTTCACAGAAATACATTCAATCCAATCTTGAAATTAGAAAAAAAAATGTCCATTTTTGTTATGTAATGTTATCAAAATAATTTATGACAACATTTTATTGAGTTATCTAATAGTTGTTAACTTATACTATATATGTACGAATCAAAGTTGTCTGCCTCAGGTTTCAGTATCTAGAAGGCACATCTAAATGTCTATCTATTCATTGTGATGACATATATTTAATAAAATCCACTGAAATATTAATGACTATGAAGTCTTTAGACTCATGAACCTAAACATGTGGCTTAAAGAACTAAACTGTAGATTTTACTCTATGTTATTTACATGAACTTTTTTTAATTAAACTAATTGCTAGAAAATATGTTTCTACTAATAGTATGTCCACTAGGCATCAAAAGTGACAGTCAAAGTCAGGTTCCAGATGGTCAGTTGTCACTAACCAGTTTGTTTCCAATAAAATTAGAATTTTTATTGATATATTCATTGTTCTAGTTTGCTAGCTGCTGGAATGCAATATACCAGAAACAGAATGGCCTATAAAAGGGGGAATTTAATAAGTTGCTAGTTTACAGTTCTAAGGCCGAGAAAATGTCCCAATTACAACAAGTCTAAAGAAATGTCCAATCAAAGGCATCCAGGGAAAGATACCTTGGTTCAAGAAGGCCGATGAAGTTCAGGGTTTCTCTCTCAAGTGAGAAGGCACATGGCGAACACAGTCAGGGCTTTTCTCTCAACTGGAAGGGCACATGGCAAATACGGCATCATCTGCTAGCTTACTCTCCTGGCTTCTTGTTTCATGAAGCTCCCTGGGAGGTGTTTTCCTTCTTCATCTCCAAAGGTTGCTGGCTCGTGGACTCTCTGCATCTCATAGCTATATCGTTCTGCTCTCTCTGAATCTCTCATTCTCCAAAATGTTTCCGCTTTTATAGGACTTCAGAAACTAATCAAGACCCACTCAAATGGGTGGAGACATGTCGTCACCTAATCCAGCTTAACAACCACTCTTGACTAAATCACATCAACCAGGGAGATGATCTCATCACAGTTTCAAACATACAGTATTGAATAGATTATTCTACCTTTATGAAATGGGATTTATATTAAAACATGGCTTTTCTTAGGGGGCATAC
>PVIY010029337.1:0-32147 GCA_004026745.1 Myrmecophaga tridactyla
ACTGTCTCAGAAGTCAGGTCAGATAAGTTTTCAAAACCAACTTTGTTTGATTCCAAAGGCCTAGTTCTTTTCCACCATCTCCTTTCTAACCTACTTACGTGGAACTTTTTAGTTATTCCACTTGGACTAGTAGGAGTAGATTTGACTCCAGTGAAATAATGTTTGAGGTTTCACAACTGCAAAGACAGACTGGCTAAAATTTATCTATGGGTTTGGCCAATGCCCCCTTCTGGACCATTCGTAGGGGAATGTGTACCGTCTTCTACCACCCCTCAATCATTACAGAGTTCAGACTGAGAAGTCCCAGCACCACCTCATGTTTAAGTTATAACACGATTTCAAATGTATCAGCTCCTCATTGTTCACTATTCACAAGGAAATTGAATTTTAATAACTGAGAGTTAGTGTAGCATTATTTAAATAAAGAAATGCTTCCCGTGTCATTCTTTTTATTTGGTAAAAGCAAACAGACTTTTGAAACAAATGAAAAAAGAATCATTTCTAAATATAAGCTCTATGGTTATTTCATTCCTACCAAATTCTCCACCAAAGATTTCTTGGTCTTTAAAGTTCTTATACTCTGGATTTGAGCAATGTTTTTTCTCTCTCTCTATGGAGTGCAGATTAGTTAACAAGAAATTTAGGAGAAAAATAATGGAAATAAACATATTTAATTTTCTAATGCATTTTGTCTTCACAACCCATAGACAGGTTGCTTTTAACTTTTATTTACTGCTAATTCCTTCTAGGTAGTAAATTAATGTCTTTTAGCAAGGGAGCTATTTGGAACATCAGTATTGCCATCCTACTTGAAATTACACTCCCTTAGAGCTTCATTTCCCAGAAGCACACATTAAAATGCTTCAGCACGACTGTACCTCTGAAGATGCTTCATTTTTATACAATATTACATAAACCTACCAAATTCCACACCATTTACTCATTTGCCTGTGGTTCTTGCTCAGCCTTAGTCCACTGCCTGCTCAGACATCACCTCCCCTTAACACTCAGGCATTCTACTTGCTGTGCTAGTGATATATTTCACAGATACCAGTAAGTGTCTAACCAAAGTTTTGACTGGGGTGCAATCATGCATGGATTTGTCAATAATCCCCACTCATGACCTCCTCCTCCCCAGGTTCACGTAGTAGACTGAACATTCTAAAAGCAGTGTTTTATATAATTCGCTGCATGATTGAAGATTGAATTATTGCCTCCAATTTAGACATACTCTTAATCCTAATCCACATTACAGAAAAGCCAAGGAACCCAAGGACTGCCAGCTACCCAGAAGGCTACTCTGAGTCAGTCCAATTACGTATCCCAACTATGGACTCTGTATTTGACGGTGGTATCTGGTAACATATGTACGAGTGCAATTATTATTTCTGGTGTTGACTTCTAAAACCACACTTCAGGGGAAAGAAATCTGATTTCTGTTGGCTCTATGGTCCGTTAAAAATACTTCAAATAAACAACGTCCAATTTCTTCTCCACTATTTATCATCATAATATCACTAGCTTCATTCATTCAATAAAAACAAGTTTAATATTTCCTTAAGCCACAGGAACAAAAGTCAGTCAATATGTTTTGATCACTTAATATCTGCAAGACACTGGGAAGAATACTTAAATAAACGTTGCTAGGATTTAGTTTCAAGCCCAATATTTCCTGCCATTTTTCTCATACCAAACTTGTCTTGCTTTTATTCAAAACCCCTAGGATCCAGAGTCATAGTATATACATATCCTTCTCAGATAATTTCATAGAGATGGCTTCCATAAAGCTTATGTTGGACTTAAAAAAATATTTATTCTGATAATACTTACATAACACAAAAGTGTCCATGTTACCCATTTTTAGAGTACAATTCAGTGAAAATAATTGTATTCACAATGTTGTACTACCATCTCCACTATTCATATACGTGTTATTTTAAAATGTTTAAGGATGTGTGTTGTATGTGTAATACAAACAAAGTGCAAGTAAAGCTTGCATTTCTTGTCCCAGCCAATAGTACTTAATAATGTTAGTCTAAGAGCATAGAGGTTATTTTTGTTGTTTTTAATCTTCCATAGTTCATCTTCACGTATCTTTCGTTTATCATGTTATCTCAAATACCGCATAGAACTGCATAAGTCTTCAATTTTAAAAAAAGAGTTTGTCATGCTGTTTCAGTTTTTGAGCTGCTAAAACAAATACCATACAAATACCTACCTTAAACAATGGAAATTAATTGGCTCACAATTTTGAGGCTAGTATAAGTCCAAAATTGAGGTCTCAGCAAGATGATGCTTTTTCTCTGTAGATTGTGGCATTCTGGGACTAGGTGCCTGATATCCTCGGTTTTTCTGTCACATGACAGTTCACATGGCAGCGTCTTCTCCCTTGTCTTCCAGCTTCTGTTAACTTTCAGCATCCTACCTTCACATTGCTTTCTCCCTCTGTACCCAATTTCCTTTCTCTGTAAGGACTCTAGCCAGATTGGATTAAGGCACATTCTCATTCAGTTTGTGCACACATTAACTAATACAGCCTCGAGGGTCCTATTTACAAATGGGTTCACACCCGTACGACAAGGGTGGGAACCTAAAGATGCCTCTTGTGGGGTCGTGGTTCAATCTCCAACACATGTATAGATAGAAAATTTTTATACTTAACATCTAGTCTATAGTCCTGTTTACACCAGATCTGCTGTGTCTATGGGACAAGGTGTTCAGTCTGCCTTATCTCTCTATCCATCTTGTCATCTGCCCTGTCATTTCTTTCCGCCTACTGCTTTCTACTAATGCAGCTTTCCAACTCATTTCCTCTTCTTCTTCTTCAGATATGGCTCAGACAGTTAATTCTACAAATGTCAAAATGGTACCTTCTATCCACTTAAGTAATTTCTTACGTCTTTTCTTTCAATTTTCACATTCAAAACTAACACTATACTAGTGCTACACACAATAGTAATATTAAAGATAAAATCAAATTCTATTCCTAATTATATACCCCTATTCTGCTTCTTGCTTTGTGTTAGAAAAAAGCATTCTCAGAGAAGAATTTACAAAATCTGTCTTTTCATTTACCTGGTATGTGATTAAGAAAATTATCAATTACTATGGCTCCAAGCATCACTTCTACTTAAAATTCTCTTTCACTCATTTTTCTTCCACAAATGTTTTCTTTCCCCAAAAGAATTCTTTGCCTACCATTAAGTAGTACAGTAAAACTGTCACAGAACTCTTGACTTCAGCCCTTGCCCAGGGCACACTGGAGTAAGGAATATTTAATAGCAAGCTCACTTTCCAGTATTGCCAGGAAGAAAAACATCCTTAGAGTTTTTATATATCGACCAAATTCTCAGGCTAAGGACAATGTGTACTAACTGGCAAATGTTTCCACAGGTAACCTGGATTACCTAAAGATACAAAACCCTGGCTCTCAGATATTCCTATCTGTCATTCCTTTTGTATGGGTCGGGACACCTGCACACAATTGACAGACTCTGCATCGGTCTACATCAGATATGCCCACTTTGCCCACCACAAACTTACATTATACTGGCGATGAGAGGAAAAAAATACATTGAGATTCAACTACAAGGTAATTGTCCCTTTTCTTAAAACAGTTATGGGATTGTGGGACAGTGGCTCAGTGGCAGAATTCTTGCCTGCCATTCTGGAGACCTGAGTTTGATTCCCAGTGCCTGGCCATGTAAAAAAATGAAACAAACAAACAAACAAAAAACAGTTACCAAGACAGAGATTGAGACAATAATTCCAGAATGCTGGGGGGCTATTATTGTGATTTTCTCCTAAAAAACAAGCAAATGTTTTAATCAGCTGTCTCATAATCCAGCCCTGAAATGATTGACAGTGTGTCTATAAATGGGGAGCAAACTAATCATCATGAGTTAAGGAAAGTAATCAGAAGCTGCAATGTTTGCCCCAGACACTGAAGGATCAGATAACAAGCCTCCCAGACAGCTCCTTTACCCCTCACCTGTGGTCTTCCATCACTAATCCAGGAACTAATTGTCAAGTTCTCACTTTACTCTCAGTCAAAATATTTTTCATAGCCTGGGGTTGTCATGATATTGATAGAAGAAACAAACAAATATAAGCCTCATTTGTGGGGTATTGTTTTTCTTTTGAGGAGCCTGTGAGAAGCAAAGTTTTATAGTAATAAGCATGGATACTGCAGTCCATCAGAGGTATTGCAACTAGCTTGGTTATTGCCAGAATAAAACTCTGAGGTCATTTTAGCAAAAATTCAGTTCTCTTTTATCTGCTTAATGGCAAGGCCTGAGAGTGCAGTCAATTCAGCACTTTAATTAGCAACCACAGCCACTGGTTAGGTCTGGTTGATGGATTCTAGACTGAGTGAGGACAGAAGAGATGGATTCCAGGCTGAAACACTGCTGTGGCATGATGACTACCTCTAGTTCTACTAGCATCTAACAGTGTGAAAACTGGGCCTCAGTTTTCTTATCGGTAAAATGAGTGGCTAGGGATTAAATCTTTGATTTCCAAAATGTTTACTCTTTTTCATCTCCATCATTTAAATTATTTGTTTAAAAAAATATTGCACAGCAGCTTATGCTATAAAACTGTATGGGTTCATGAGGTGGGTAGGAGGGGGCTTGGGGTTCATGCTGGAGAAGCCCCAGGAAACACTCTTGCCCTCACTGCCTGATGCTAGAGGGTCTTTGGGGAATCTCAGAAAATGAGAGAACAAGCCAGAAACAGATGATGTGATATCCTTATGAATCTCAGAGGTGCTAATGCAGAACAGATTTAAGAGTATAAGGAGTAATAGGTAAACACTCCAGGTGATAATCATTATGTATTGATAGTTTTTCTCTATTTGTCTCCAAGGCCAGGAAATAAAAGATCAACCTCCAGAGTAGAGAAGTGTTTAATCTTCAGCCAGTGAACATTTTCAACAGATGATATTATAGTAGAGAGAATATAGATTTTCATCCCTGAGAGATGGAAAGAAAAGCCGATGCCTGAGCTCTTTGGATAAATTGTAACAGCAGGAGACCGATTGCTGTTTATTTGATGCTCCCAGGCAAGCAACATTCTCCCTTTAATATGTCCACACTTTAATACCTGCACTTTATCAAGTAAGCAAGACCAATTTTCCCATAATATTACCCTATACTAATTTGTAAAGTCCCACTGAATGGGTGATTAATGGCTTATTATATTGTACGTAAATCCTCAGTAGAGCTGTGCTTCTATTTAATTGCTAATACAGTCTTTTCTCCTGATCAAAACAATGGAAATAACATCTTGACATTTAAAAAAATATATCAGGGCCTCAATTTAATAAAGTTTTTGCAGAATTTCCAGACACTGAGATGGTAGGAAATTTAGACCTTGCTAACTGATTTAGACATATGTGAGTTCATCAAATTCCACTAAAACACTGCAGAAGTTATCATGTGCGGGAATAATTATGTTACAAAAGGAGATTTGTTACACATATCTAAAAGTTTTACAGTCAAGGAACATCAGTTACATAAAACTTTATTAAAAACAAAAGGATGTGTATATATTATTGCACTCTGGAATGCAGAAATGATCTGCATTTCTACTTGTTCAGGTGGATGACCCCCATCCATCCACTCATTCGTCACTCGTTGAAGTGCCTTATGTGCCTATAAGGCTATTGCAATGCTAGGGACTAATAGTATAAGGAAGAACATAGCTTTATGAGGAGTTAGAACTTGCCAAGCCTTGGTTTATTTATAGATAAAATGATAAAATCAATTTATGAACTCGATCAAGAAGAGCAAATGAAACACCATATTTAAAACACTTTTCACATTGTCTAGATATAGGAAGTACTCCATAAATGGTAATAGAAAATTATTATAATTTTCATTAGTACTAATAGTATTACTGAATAATAGCACTTTTCACTCTGCTTTTACCACTCAAAAGCCTATCAGGAGACAGACATGCAGACACTAACATGTTGATAAATTGCACTCAAAGCAACGAAAAAGTTTCTATGTTTAACCCAACCCAGGAGAGCTGGTAAAGGCTTCAAAGAGGAGGGAATATTCAATTAAAGTGTGCTTTAGGAATAGTTATTCTCCTGGAGAAGAAATCAGAGAAAGGAACTGGAGGAGGCAGGGGACTGCAGGGTATGTGCAGTTAAACCTGGGGAAGAGAAGGTGGATGTGGCTGGGGCAAAAGCTGTTTATATTTGTGAGTTTTCGGTAAAAGGTTTCTGTAAAGGAGAAGCCAGGGATGAGATGACACACATTACGGTCACATTGTGTGCAGGCCCTTGGGTACCATACTGAGAAGTTTGAATTTATTCTGTAGGAAATGGAGGGAGGTTTGCAGTTGCTAAATGAGAATTTGGTTAGATTAGTCAATAGAAAGGAGAGAAAGCAACACCGGTTTCACAACAAACATTCTTTTGGGATTACTAGAGCATGATGATACACTATTCTACTTGGCTTTGATTCCAGATGTGTACTCAGCTTTTAAACTTCATGACTTTGGTATATGACCATTGGTAATGTCCCATGTTTTAGCTTACTGAGCTGCTTAAGTAAATACCATGGAATGGTTCAGCTTAAACAGTGGAAATTTATTTAGTCATGGTTCCAAGTCCTGGAAAATATCCAAATCAAGGCATCATTAAGGTGATGCTTTTCCTCCTGGAAGACTGTGGCATTCTGGGGCTGGCTGCTGGTGATCCTTGGTTCCTCTGTCATGTAGCAAGGCATGTTCCCGTGTTTCCTAGTCTCTTCCATCTCTTCTGGGTTCCTTTTCAGCTTCTTGCTTCCTATGGTTTTTCCTCATGTCTGAATTTCATTCTGCTTATAAAGGACTTCAGTAATAGGATTAAGACCCATCCTGTTGGGCTGGGCCACACACACCTTAACTGAAGTAACCTCATCAAAAACTCCTACTTACAATAGGTTCATACCCACAGGAATGGGTTAAATTTAAGAAAATGTTTTTCTGGGGCACATAAAGCTTTAAACCAACACACTCCTAGGGGTGTGGGTCCACAAATCACTCCGGACCCCAAAAAGACATGTTCTGTCTATATGCAAAATACATTCATTCCATTATAATATCCCAAAAGCCTTAAGTCTTTTCAGAAAAAAAATGCTTAGTACAAAGTCTCACCAAAATTGGTTATGGTTGTGGTGTCCTAGAGAACAAGTTATCTGCTTCTGATATACACTTGAGGGACAGGCATATAATAAATGTTCCAATCCCCAAAGGAAAAAATTGGAAGGAAAACAGGTGTCACAGGTCCCAAACAATTCTGAAACCCTTCAGGACATATTCCATTTAATTTCAAATTCTGAAGCAACTATGGAATTATGTTTTGTCCTTTGGACCTGATGAATTGGCAGCCCCATCTCCTCCAAGTACTTATCCAGTGGCCATGCTCTTACTGAACACGGGGTGAAGGTTCCATCTCCAAGCACAGGGATTGGGACCAGGGTCTCCACAAATGCTCAGGCACAAGCTCCGCCCTCTCAGAGGACTGGGATGGTGGCCAGACTCTCCACAATATTTGGGGCATGCGTTCTGCCTCTCTAATGCCTTATTCTTGAACAAGGCAACTTTAGGTCTGCTCTCTTGGCTAAAGAAGATGTCTTTGGTCCACATCTCAGCTTCCATGGTGCTGCCCTTGAGGTTATTTTTCCTTCAAGTTTTCCTTTCTCTGTCCCTTTTAGACCAGACTGGCAGTGGTTCTGTTCAGACAGTATCCCCAGTGATATACTCAGGACATTTTTCCTTCCTATCTCTACAAGCTTAAGCTTCACTGGGCTACAGGTCTTAGCCTCAAAAGGAAGAGCACTTCCACCAGGAGATACAACAATGATTCCACTGAACTGGAATTTAAAAACTGCTACCTGGCCACTTTTAGTTCCTCATAACTCTGAATCAATAGACAAAGGGAATTACTGTACTTACTATCATGGGAAAATAGGACTGCAACCGCATAATGGACATAAAGAAAATTTGCTTGGAATACAGGAGAACCCCTAAGGTATCTTAGCACTACCATGCCCTGTGATTAAAGTCAATGGAAAACTGCAACAGCCCAATCCAGGCTGGACTACTAATGGCCAAGAAACTTCAAGAGTGAACGTTTGGGTTACCTCACCAGGCAAAGAACCATGGCCAGCTGAGGTGCTCAATTGCTGAGGGTAAAGGAAATATGGAAAGTATAGTGGAAGAAGGTCATTATAAATAAAAAGCTATAACCACATGACAAGTTACAGAAATGAGTACTATAATGACTATGAATACTCCTTCCTCATTTTGGTATAAATGTTTGTACATACATATACACACATACATAAAGCAAATATCTGTTTTCTTCTCTGCATGCTCTTATATTTCCATAAATTATCATATGACATAAGTTTCATTAAATTCACATATAGGATATCAAGTTTAAGAGTGACTATTACTTGCACCGCATTCTGGGGAATTAGTGCTTTTCTAGTTGTGTACAGGACAGTTGAAGTATTAGTAGGTGAATCTATAACTGTTATTGTTTTTATTTAGATATTAAGCATGGTTTAAAGAGATAACTATGGCTTCCAAGTTGACAAGGTGTGAACTGTGATGGTTAAGTTCATGTGTCAATTTTGCGAGGTTTTGGTGTCCAGTTGTTTGGTCAAGCAAGCATTGGCCTGATTGTTAGTTTGAGGATATTTTATGGACTTAAATCATCAGTAAGTTAATTGCATCTATGGCTGATTATATCTACAATCAACTAAGGAGATTGCCTTCAACAATGATAGAAGTCTCATCCAATCAGTTGAAAGTATTAAATGGAGAAGTGATGATTTCAGCAATTAGAAGAGTGAATTCTCATCTCTAGTTCAGCTAGCCAACCTTCATAGGAAATTCATCAAAAACCTTCATCAGTTTTTCTAGTTTGTGGCCTGCCCTATGGAATTTGGATTTGTCCATCCCCATAGTCACATGTGACAATTCTTATAGAAACCTCTATATATATATATATATATAGTCAGTTCTGTTTCCCTAGAGAACCCTGACTGATACATTCCTGAAATGATTATTTGGTAAAACCCATTTAACTCCCAGATCCTTTTCTTATTCCCACCTTCTTCAGTCCTGATGCCAGCTCCCAAATCCTGGAGGTCTGCCTCAGGTTGTGATTGGTGTACACTGACTTCAAAAATTTAATTGTCTTCCTTCTATTATGTCCTTAGAGAAATCGATAAGTAATATTTACATTGATTTCATTTGAGGCACTTTTGAAGTTATTTCTTCCATCAGGCCATGTAATTGGGAATAGTTATGTCAGATTATATCTAAGGTACAGCTAACATAGTTAGGGCATTGCTAAGTCACAGTGGAGGCTGAGCCAAAAGGAAAAATCAACAATACCTACCTGGTGTTTACTTAAAACTTTTATAACTTGTTCACCATTGAGTTGTTAAACATTGCAAAAAATGTCATATCTCTTGATTATACCTTATATTTTGCACCTGAGTTGATGTCTCACTCACCTCACCCTAGTCCTTACCCTGAAAGAAGCTGATGTATCCCAAGCACAGACCATTGAGGTCAAGGTGACTGTGTGTTAGAGTCTAATGGGCACAAAATTTAAAATACACTGCACCCCCTGACCCAAAAGCCATGGAGGTAGGAAACTGTTTCCCTGGAAAGGGCCTAATATTTTCAAAATTTCATAGTTTTGCTTCATGTGATCCTGTTTCCGTATCATCGTCCTTGAAATGCATGCCATAGAAGTCAGGGCCTCTTGATTTTAGGTTCTAACAGCTAAACTAAACTGGAACACAACAATTCCATGGAAAGGTTTGAAAAATAAAGCTAAAAACTTCTATCTCAGCCAACTTCCTCCCACCTCTGCACAAGAGCACAAATGCAACTTCAATATAACTTATATTTATACTTGACAATAACGCTACAATAAAAAAATAATGATATGTATTTACCGTTATTGCTATTAGTACCAGAGTTTTATAAGGTTTTTAGAATTAGAAACTTGAGTGCTCATCCAGGCCAGCCTTCTCAGGCTGCAGTGGGCAATGGGTGTGGTGGTGGGCTGCTCAGATCTTCCTTCAGGATAAGGGGTCATCCCCCAGCTGACCAGAGTGCTGGCTGCAGACATCTCAGAGCTTTTCCCTCTCTAGGTCCTCACCTTGCTGAAGGGAGCTGCTTTGCCTAAGGTTATGCCCTCTTCCTGGAGCAGCCTGCATCCAATTAACTGGCCAATGTGGGGTACAAAGCTTGTCTATAGACAACTCTGAAGGGCCATGCCACCTACAGATGGCCCTTTAAAAGCAAGGCCAGTTGGCCCCCTGGGGCAAGTGTAGAAAATTCAATTCTCCCTCTGCTCAATACTGCAGGTATCTTGAGATAAACTTCCTGCCCACAAATCTCCACCTTAGAGGGTTACTCCCAGGGAATCCAACTTGCAACCCTCTGAAATCCTTAAAATATATCTGTGAATAAAGAAGTGAATGAAAGAAAAGCCACCAGATGCAATGTCTTACCTGGTGAAGGGGAAGATTTCTACCAGTCTTCTAAGTTCTCTCCTGTCTCAGGTGCCACTACAAACAAGGGTTTCCCATCCTTTTAATACAGGAAGTTTCTCTGTTTGTCAGCTAAACAAACTGACCCAAGTTTGTCATTAACCATCTCTATAATGAAATAATATACACTGAAGCAGTTTCTATTGATTTAACTAAAAGGGCACTACTGAGACTCTCATTATTGTATAAGGTTAAAAGAGAAAATAACCACACCTCCATCAATCAAAGAATTATCAGAAGTCTTTTAGTGTTGGTAGTAGTGAAGGTGGTAGAATCATCTGGGCAGGAAAAAAAAAATTCAAGAAAAAACTTTCTAAAAGAAACAATCAATCACAACTATAATAACTCAGCAACAAATGGGAGGAGAGGGTGGCATTCACTGCTTAACTTCAAGTTACTCCCTCACATGCTAACCAAAACATTTTTATTTTATACAATTTCTGAATTTAAATAGACAGGAAAAAATTCTGAAATTTAAGGTTTCTGAGTAATCCAACCAATATTAAACAACGAGAAATAGATTACTCAATATTTAGAGATGCTAACTTTTTCTTTTATAAACATTGATCCCGAAGTATTTTCAGCCCTTTCCCAAGTCTGTCCTGCACAGCTGACATGCTCTCCAGTTTATTCAAAATTATGTGGTTAGATGCAGCTGGCTACTATAGTAAGAGATTTTTAGTCCTGTTGATGGTTATTATTACTAAGCTTCCCTTGTCCCAGGAAACTAAAATTAAACAGGCATATTATCCCATTTAATCCTCACCGGCATCAGATGAGGTAGATACCACTACAGGTTGTCTTACAGATGATAAACCTGAGATGATTAGAGGTTAAGTAGCCCCTTACCATGCAGCTAATGAACGGGTGGATGTGGCGCATCTCTGCACTTCTAACCACCAACCAGCACTGACCTCGGCCTTAAGATAAAACACATCCTAAGCAACCAACATTGCTTTTCTGAACACAAATGTATATGGAATACAGTCTTCAATTAAATCTCTACTTGAAGCCTTTTAAAGGCCTTCTTTTAATTTATATGAGTATATTCCCTCTCTCATGCTGCTAACTAGAACCTTCACGCTCAGCTTTTCTCCTGAGGATGTCTTTGAGGATTCTTTCTAAACACTGGGCAATGTTTTGGACAGTGGAATTCAGTGCACGGTTATCAGTCTCCCATAAAAAATGTTTTAAATACAAGTTAATTATCACCTTAAGCATGGATAATCTGTCAGCTAAATCTGCATGTTTTTTTTCTCAGCAAATATTGGTATACATATTCACTTAACTTAAAAATTCTTATAATAATATTAAGCTCAAATAGTTTCCAGCACAGAAAAAAGATGGAAAGAAAACACGCCGAATATTACCTCAAGAGGTTGTAGGTGATTTTTTCTTAACAGCTCTTTTCATCTTCTATCCCTTATATTTAAAACAATAAAACCACAGTTTTAATATATTCCATATCCCAGCAGTGGCAAGGAAACTACTCAGAAAGTAATTACATGGGTGTTTAATCTGTGTTTGATTTAGAAAAGGAGGCAATTTATTTTTAAAGGCAAACTATACATTAAGAGCTTAAAGACAGAAAATCTTACTTATGAACACAGCATGTCATTACGATCATTTCTCTAAATGAAAAATCTCAAGTAATGAATTTTGTAGCTGATTTCATATTTTGAGGTTGTTGCTTAGAATTCCTTCTGATTGGAAGAAAATGTCTTGGCCTTTTGGAGGTAAAACAACTCTGCAGAGGGAGCATCAGTCCAAATGAACATTTATTTATTACTTACTCTAGGCAAAACAAAGATGGAAAATGGGAGCAGACCAAAAGTCCCCATTTATTGAGGAAAGGTAAGGTGAACATTTCAGCATACATTTTCATTTCTGATTACACTTAACTTTATTAATAATAAAGAGACTCAAAAATTCTATTAAGATGTAATGCTGAAAATTCCAACTATAATGTAATTGAACCAAGGTCCCTAGAAAAGTGTTCTCTCAGTTGGGCTGAGGAAATCCATCATCCACTGGGTATATGAAGCAAATGGCAGAAACCTTACTCATGTCCACTTTCAATTGAGGTGTTCTGGAACTGGTCTTGTAATGAAAACCAACTTTCCCTTTCAAAAATTTTCACTTTCTGGTCAGAGCTACTAGACGTTCAAATAATAACCTAGATGGCTATTTCAGTCATTCTTTCAAGTTTTCCACCTGTTCCCATTACAAGGAATTTTAATTAGAGCTGGTTTGTTCTAGACACTGAAGTAATGTCAAATGCATCAGCACATTAGAGATTTTCAGTGTCCAGTAAATATTATATTATGCAACATTTAAAGTAATATTGCTTTAAGCAATGGGAGAAATATTCCCAAAGTCTATGGCTTGTTCTTTTAAAAGCAAGGAAGTTTCTATTAGCCTCCAATTACAGAATTTAGTAAAGTGGTATGCAGAAAAATCAAATTCCTGGCAATTATCATAATTAATAGTTTTTTAAAATAATAACTAGCAATGACATTAAGAACTAGTACCAAAGTTTTAATAAAAAAAAAAGTGGCAACAATGATATTATTGCATTAATTACTTTATACAATGAATGAATTCATGAGAAATGATGAGAACCCAACAAGGTGGGATACAAACTTGTGTTGTCCCAAGGGGACATAAATGATTGACAACTAGCACAACACCATATACACCTCTTCCATCCTTATCTCATTCTTTGTTTTCATGCCTATTTCCCCAAAATTCTCACCAGATGTCAATCCTACAGAATGTGCCCCAGCTTCCCTCATCTAGGACTCTGATAACTTCTCACTCACTAACTCCAGCCACCACTATGTCCTCTTTATTCGAAGCTAGTTCCTATATCAGTCCTTTGCACTTGCTCATCCCTTTGCCTGGAAGTTCTTTTCCCAGATTTCTTTGTGCTGGCTTCTTCCAGTCATTCAGGCTCCATCATGACCCTGGCACCCAATTTAAGTAGACCTTCCTCCCCTGACTGCACTACTGTGTTTTAATGTCTTCATGGCTCTTAACATTATCTGCAACTCTCAGGAGAATCAAAGCTTTGTAGGAACAATGCCCTTATGTCTTTTATCAACCCTGCTATCCCCAAGGCTTAGAACAGTGCTATGGCATATGGTGGGAGATCAGTGGGTTTCTGTTAAGTTTATTATTAACTGAATAAATAAATAAACCAGAATCTTTTGCTCAGAAAATTGCAAAGGCCTAGCTCCTCTCTTTTCTCTCCCATATTCTATTCTCCACATAGAAACAAGGGTGATTTTTTAAAATTGAGAACAATTGTCACTTTCCTGCTTCAAACACTCCCTTGTAATTTTTACCATGGTCTACAAGGTCTAAAATAATCTGACTTCTGGGATGGTGCGATGGTGGCTCAGTGGCAGAATTCTCACCTGCCAAGCCGGAGACCTGGGTTCGATTCCCGGTGGCTGCCCATGCAAAAAATAAAAAATAATAATAATAATCTGACTTCTGTACAACTCTCCAGTCTCATCTCTAACTCTCCTTCCTCCACCTCTAGTCCCCTTACCAAGCTCATTCTTTTAAAGGGCTTTTGCAGTTGCTATTCCTTCTGCTTAGAAAGCCTTCTCCCAGTCTTGGCATAGACCTCCACGGTCATCATTCAGGGCTCAGTTCAAAGGACAGCTCTTCAAAGAAGCACTCCCTGACCATCTTAACTAAATAGGAATCAGATTGGCAAAAAGGTTTACAATATTAATTTGAGTACGTATATAACTTTGTACAAAATAACTTTCATAGGGATAGACGGGACTAACTCTTAACCATTTATTAGGATAGACAAAACTCAGCTTACGTTTGACAATATTGTTGGTTCTATTTGTATGTTAATCTTCCCAGAATGTTATTTTCAATTCTATAATTTTAAATTCTTTCCCTATAATTGCAATTTTAGGTAAAAATAGTGTTCTTCCATGGGGTACGAGGGTTTATTATTAGGCACTGTCCAATGAGCCTCAGTTACCTTTATTCTCCTTTTACTTTTAATTAAACAATTTGAACTTTTCTTCCTATTACTCTTTATTTCTACAATACTCTCTTCCTCCCAATGCAACTGACAAATATACAATAGCAAACTATGGGAAAGGCAGTATGGTGTCATAGCTTCAGTGCTGCCTGTATGTATACTTACTTTAATTTCAAACACTTAACATAAAACGTCATCGGTAAACACGCCGTGTACTATTATTAACAGGTGAAGTACATCAATAAAATAAAAGGATGACAGGCATCAAGGAAGCAGGGCTGTCACGAAGAACAATTCTCTACCATCCAGGAGGCTCAGGTAGTCCCTCACCAAAGAACCTCAAAGAACCATCACTAATAGAATTTCACTATATCAAAGGTTTAGGTTCAATTCTAATCTGATACCTAAGCATCAGTTGAAAAGTAAATGTAAAAGTGCATGCTTTCTTCAGGTTTCATTAGATTTCACATAAATTCTCACTTCAATAAATATGTCAAGCACTCAGCCCCACCATAATAACAAAATGGATAAGGAAATAGATTTCAAAATGGAAGCCAATTATATGTTCTTGATTTATGAAGATGGTAATATTTTACAAATATCTTTAATATGAAACGGAACCATGAAAACCTCAAAGACATACACTCAAAATCATTAGAACTGAATCGTTATTCTGAATCTGGACTTCTAGCTCTCAAATAATCGCAGAGTCTACATCTGCATGTTATTCTTATATCCTCATTTTTATTCAGACTTTGACCTTAAGCTAGAGACCTGGTTCAAATGTTTTCTCACAGACCATTCTACATGTATGCTATGATCAGGTTTACTAAAACCTTTGAAGCTTTTCATCTTTTAATTTCTTAATATTTTTTTGCTCTGCTGTGTTGTTAATAAAAAAACAAGAGTAAGCTGGATATCCTGTGATAATCAAGCAGAGTGTGAACAGTTCTTATTTCTAAGTAAAATAGATCAATGCTAAAATCATGGGCGACAAAGTGAAATATTTATTCTTATGATGTATGAAAACTAATCAGGATTCTACAACGCACCAAATATAAATGAATAGTGGAAATGAAATGAATGGACACTATTAACATTGTTCTTTTCCAAAAAAGAAGGTTTTGGCAAAAGAAGGGCACACAATAATAGTGCTCTCTCTCTCTCACACACACACACGCGTGCACTTGCACACGCACGCAGACACAGGCAGAGCTTTCATTTAAATCCGTCTTTAGTTCCAAGCATTCTTTTTTAACTGATTATCGAATTGATAACATTGCCCTCGAGGAACAACTTTGTAAATTCAAATCGGGCCCACAGTTTAACCTATCCTTCCCGCTTTGATTTTATTTATATTTTCAATTACTCTTCAAAATTTATTAAGAAACACTAACGCTTTGTCGGACCCCCAATTCAGCTATTTCATTAAGAAAATAATTTAGCCCAGTAGAACCCAGATGGGAGCAGTAACTCACTGAACAAACATATTCCACTGCAAGGACGTTGATCCTTTGCACCATGGTTTCTGGGTATGAGAGCTCAAGAAAGGATTGAGACTAGCGATGGAAAATGAATTCAGTGTCATGTTGTGCTCTAGAGACTGGCTATAGAATTTAGTTAGGGAAAGAAAGGCACCAGAAATAAATGAGCAGGAAAGTGTCTTCCACGGGTATTCATTAAAATCCCTTCTTTTCATGAGTAACTTGACATACCCCAAGGCTATGTAGCTAAAAAAAAAACAAACAAACAAACTGTGAAATCAACTGAAAGTGAAACAAGCCCTTGTGAAAACTATACATATTAAATAAAATAAACATTTTTTTTTCCTTCCACTGTTTTCCACTTTCCATTGTAAAATTGAAACTGGCATTTACACAGCAAATTCTAAAACATATGTTTCTAAAATGAGACAGACAACAAAAACAGAGCAATGGAATGTGGGAGCTTCATATTATTGCCTCTCACCAGGATTCAAATTCCACTGGCTTTATTTTTCTGACAAAGGTGAAGGCACATATTTCCAGGTCAAGTGATTCAATGATCAAGAAATAGGAAAAAAAAAGCCCTGGATTTAAAGTTGGAAGACTTGGATTCTAGGCCAGTCTCTGCAATTTATTAGCTGTCTGGCCTAGGGGCCTCACTTAACCTCCTAGAGCCTCAGTATTCTCTTCCATAATAAGAGAGGAACCACTCTGAGTCTCTCACCAGGTTGTTGTCAGAATTAAATGAGATGATGGTTGAAGGGTCCATGTAAACCCTAAAACACTCAGCACACTAAGTATTTAAGAACTAAAGCTTGATCATCAGTATCTATTAAAATGTTTGCCACCCACAGTGCAACAATAGAACAATGTCATTCACAAGTTATTGAGAAATTAAATTCAATCACTTATTATATTTATTATATTTCAACATTTATGTATATATTATATATATCCAAAATCTTGTGCCTATTGTGTCTTCAGCAATAGAGAAACAATACCTAGTGGTTTAGAAGCAGGTGATCAATAACATCAATTATTCATGAAAAATATGACTGAAAATAGTCTAATAGAGTTGCATACATAAAGAACAAAATTAAGAAATAAGCCTGAGGCAATACACCAAATTGCTTGAGAATTTTACAAAACCTTAAATTATTAGGTTGAACCACACAGAGTTTCCATTTTGTAAGTAAAATAAAATTATACTACTTGGTAATTTCATGTAGTTATACTGAAGATATTAGATACTTAATGAGTCATTTTAGACTCTGAATTCCCACACCTTCCATAACAAATCTATCAATAATTACATTTGTGACCCTCTTAGTACTCAAATATGCATGCACCAATAGAAAAATTGGGAAAGGATACAGATACGCAATTCACAGAAAAAGAAAAAGAAATATATTAATGACCAGAAAAGAACATGAAAGATATTCATCTTTACCAGTACTCAAATAAGTGTACATGAAAACAAGAACCTATTTTTTTTTTAAATCTATTATGTTGGCCCGGACTAAAAAGAAATTATAATGTTCAGTACTGGTAAGAGTGGCATTCTAGAAGGCAATCTGGCTATTTGTATCAAAAGTCTTCAAAGTATTCATTCTGTTGGACCCAGTAACTCCTCTTCTGGAAACTTGTCGTAGAGAAACAGTCTTAGATCAACACATAAATTTAACTATGCAAACTTTATAAAAGTCAGGTATGTTAAAAATATCGAATAAATGACGGTCTATCATACAAATGAATCCTATGTAACTATCAAAATGGATGCTGCAGATAAATAGGGGAAGATACGTACTTATATCATGAAGAAGAAGAAAGCTTAGAGCAATGGACTATGCTTGTAAGCTGACATATATGGTATGCATATGAACACTATATTCATTTATGTCCTAGATGCTAGGAACCGGGGATGGCGTTTTAAGTGCATTAATTTCTGAAATCCTTAGGAAAAAACCATGACACAAGTACAGTTATTATGATCCCACTGTATATACAAAGAAATGGCACATTTTACCCCAATTTACCAAATCACACAGCCAATGGAATATCTAGAATTTGAATGCAGAGGCTAGAGACTGTGACCATACACATTCCACTATATT
This sequence comes from Myrmecophaga tridactyla, assembly GCA_004026745.1. Taxonomy (NCBI): domain Eukaryota; kingdom Metazoa; phylum Chordata; class Mammalia; order Pilosa; family Myrmecophagidae; genus Myrmecophaga; species Myrmecophaga tridactyla. The sequence continues at coordinate 18,185 of PVIY010029337.1, forward strand.
GGCTCCCATCTCCCATGTGTGTGTGGGGGGGGTGGATTTTTCAAAGACTGTACATCAAAATGTTAAAAGAGATTATTTCTCAAAAATGGGCTTCTAGTCATGTTTATCTTTTTCTTGATACACACGTACATTTTCTACTCTATATTCTTATTCCTTGTTCTTTCCATCACTTATTATTCAATATAGGTACATCATGTTGGGTCAAAAAACAGGGCTAAGATGAACGCAACTAAACAATTCACATCTCCAAAATCAATCTGCATCTTTCCATTCCAGTTGTTACCACCTAGATGAAGCCTTCATTGTCTCCTATCATAATCAACTATCTGGTCTCCTGTCTGCAGCCTCTTGTTCACCCAGGGGTCCTCTATGTGGGTCTTTTCCTAATATAGTTCCAACTTCTTGGGGAAAACTCATGGTTTATTCATTTCTGAAAATTTTCCAGAGTATCCATATTGAGCCAAACACCGTTCTAAGTGTTGCACATAGGATAGTGGATAATGGTCCCCACTCTCAGAGTTCCAAAAAAGAGGTCATCATACTGCTAAAATTGTACAATTAGCAGTCTTGAAGAAAGGGAGCAAAACAAAGATGTATGATAGTAAGTAAAATGTGACCAATCAAAATAGAGCTGTATATGAAAGCACTAGGAGAGCACAGAAATGGGCAAAAGTTGCATTCCCTTGGTAGGAGCAACTGGGAATTCATGGAAAACAAACCATCTTAGGTGGTAGGAAAGCAGGAGTAAGTGGAGTTTGGGAAATTGAGAAGTGCTGTGAACAGCAGAGACAGAAAAAACACAAAGCACAAAGGAACAGAAGTGCATGGGTGACGTGGTTACATGAACCAAGCAACCATGCCAAGGTTAAAAGTCAAGCCCCACACGTCCGCCCTCCAGGTAGGAATGTTTATAATTAGCATAAGCAGAAAAATGTGTTCCTTACTCATCCTTTAATTTAGTCGGGAGAGAGGAGGTAGCTAGGAGAGGGGGAGCCTTAGTGTTTCTTCTTTTTTTTAATGGGGGTGGTGTGGTAAAATTACCAACATCAGCATTGTTTCAACTGAAATGAAACAAATTCCAACAGACTAAAACCCAAACATTTTACTATGCATATTTTTAGAGGAAAATGTTTGACAAAGCGTATTTTTTACCTTGTATAAAATTATTCAAAAGTCTGCATTTTAAAATTATTTTTAAAACATGTTTACCTTGAAAAAAAAAACTGAAGGAGTGAACTGGAAGGGAAAATTAGTATGAAAGGGAAAATTCTTAAATCCTTATAAGAATACCCCATCAATTTATCTAGTCTACCCTCTTGAAAATATATGAAGATATCCTGCATTCTTTCATTAATATAGCAAAATAGTAACATTTCCCCAAAATACATCATAGGGTTTTGGTGTTACTGAATAATAGCATAAAATTCATTCATTTCACCATTTTAAATGCATCTCTTCGGGTGAAGAGTAAAGCGCTATTTCATTAAAGCACTAGGAGATGAAAGTGGAATAAATGTCTGTTATTTCTGACAGACTGCGCTTTACATATTCAGTAGATCTGCACTGATAACATGTATAGGGTTATTAATCTGGATTTGCTGCTGATTCACACCTCACCTACACATAGTGCTTGAGAAACAGTGGGAACTCAGAAGTCCTAGAGTCATTGCTTCACTCACTCAGAAACATACAGTCATTTAATTAATAGCATTAAAAGAGGCTGAACTGCAGAGACATTGATTATCAAGCCCTGCAATAATCACGGCAATGCAGTACTCTTTAAACATTGTTTATAATGGGAAATAAACACTTGGGATTTCACATCTGCAAGGGTTACCCTAGGGGGTACAAAAAAGCTTATGTTTTTTCTTTATAATGCTCCTTAAACAAATCCATCACATAATGTATACTTGTATAAATATTTTCCTTGAAAAAATTTAATTCTCACTGAATTATATTTTCTTTTCTTTGGCCCTTTAAAAAAGTGACACCTACCAATCTCCACAAAAGTAAATCCCATACATGTATGAAGATAGAAATTAAGGTACCAGCTACATTTGTGCTTATTATACAAGCTATCTGGGCAGATTTCCAGATGTAATTTATCACAGGCCCTTTCATTTATTTTCTAATTTCACAGTTTGTTATTGATTATAGGTACAAGGTAGGGCATAAAAGACACATGAAGATGCACGCACAATAAGTAAATAATTATTGGACCCAAATGGTGTTGTCATTCTACTGAGCATCCTTTCCTGCTGGGTTTTGCTTAATATTTTGTTTTGTTTGAAAACCACATTTCTCCCTCTAGGTAAATCTGTTTCTACTCTGTGAACCAGAATATAATAATTAATGATAGTTTTAATGAAAGATTTCTTAAGTAGTATCCTTGATATTCATAAATAAAACTGGAAATTATGATTGTTTTGAAAAGATGACAGCTTTCAATTGGACACTGAATATACAGTTTATTGATGTAAGTCAAGCATGATATGTATGAAATAAATCTGATACCAGCCATCCATTTCTCTTCTAAGAGTGGAGTTATATCCACTTATTCTTTATACCTCTACTTTCCATGTAAGGGATTTTACTGAGATATTAAGGTGGTATCAGTGCGGGGTTTTGTTTTATTTTCAGTCCAGACATGCCTTAATGATAGAGAAGAGAAGGCAATGATTTTCTGTTGCACTGATGAATACCAGCTTTTCCCTTTCTCTTTAAAAGGGAAAGAGACCACTGTCCTCCTTTTCATTTTTGTTCCTGAATCTGTATTAAAGGGTGAGATTCAAACATTTTTGTCTAGGGAATCACACTGCTTAGAGGACAACAACAATAACAATCTCAGGATATGCTTTGCTTCTTCTGAGAGCTCCTCTACCCACTTCTGTTGGAACTGCACTAAGCAGGTTTTCCTCAATCAGCATTTGGAAAATTTCACTCTCTGCTCCAAGTCTTCAACCACTAAGATGATCAAACTGACATGCAGTGCAGCTGAAGAGCCTACCTTGGGCGCTCGCAGTAAATGGATAGGACAGACACTGTCACAGCAATCTTCGTGCCTGTACAGTATGGGACATTGGCTTGACAGTGTGGGAAATGATGAGGCAAGTGGGTCGTACAAAGATACCCAGCATCTCCTCTCCCCATCCGGTGAAGTGTGTTTTGCTAAAGAGTCCAACAAAGGTAAGACTACGTTAGCCACTGGACTGACCTCTCGGTTATAACTCAAATAGCAAGAAATGGAACATCTGCCAGATTTAGATTTTAGCCAGTCTGTCGGGAAGAACCGTAGCTAAAAATGTAATAGCTCTATATCTGGTATCGACAGCCAAAGGGGTGGAAGACAGCAAAGCATTTGTAGCAGACTGGTGCTTATATGACATGGGAAACATTAGATTTAGGGGAAGTCTCAATGGCAGAAGATGTCATTGACATATACGAATACAATTGTTGCATATTTAGGTTGGGTAACATTTCTGTAGCTCGATTTTGTATAGAACTATTTTGGAAGCTGCTATCATTTCCCCTGAGAAAAAGAAATGCTCTCTAAGGAAAGGTTCCAGCGACAGACATTCCCGAGAGATTTTTTACTGAAAGAAGTTACGGATGAAAATTATAATTGCGTTTTTAGAAACTGCATTATGAGCCAGAAATTCAACGAAAGTCCTGGAGTTCCAGGGTAACACATCATGAGTGGTTTTTTTTTCCTTCTTTCAGATGAAAATAAAATCCATTAATTTACATACTGTATAGATCCATTTATTATACTGTAGTCCTAGAAACTAAAAGGAAAATTGACTTGTCATAGTAAATGTATCTCAACTGCTAGAATTCACTAATACTGTCTTCACCTAACTCTCTTTTCAAAATATTAATGGGAAAAATTATGTATAAATTATTTAAATAACTGACCTATATTCTTTCCTGTAGAGCACAGTCCTATTGCAGGTGTGACGATTCTGTTAGCACTCCTGAAATGCCACAGTTGCCCTTTTACTTGATGTACACCCAAAATCACAGCCACGAGCAAGACTGATAATGAATTTAGACTTATTGTTAGTAATGATACTTGAGTGCCGATGGACATATTTTCTAAAAATTACTTTCTATGGCAGTTGAATGATTCATAGTCTTTCAACTATATATGGCTTCATGTTAGAACAATGCAATCTATGATGATCATCAGTTGGATCATGTTTTAGGAATTACAGAGTTCCAAGGTGAGGGAATCAGCCCAATAACTACAACATAGAATTTAAACAGGTCAGCAGATACAAAATCCAACAATAAAGAAAGACTGAATCCCTGATCTCAGGGCAATTCTTGCCACATTAATTTTGTTCATTCACCCATTCATTAATTCATTCATTCAATCACTCATTGGTGGCATCTACGAAGATACTGGGCTAAATATGGGAAATAGAAAGGTGAGTTTTAGTTTTTTCTTAACTTTATACTTGTGGCCATTTTCTTAAATTTTTCAAACTAATTTCAAGATGCTAATCAATAGTCCAAAAGTGATATTCGCCCTGCCTTTAACTTCCCTTGCCTCTTAATAACATTTCCATTTACATAAATCTTAACTGATTACATGTAAAGTGCTCAGCTCAGGAGCTGATACAGAGTAAAGGCTCAACAAATGTTAACTGTTACTCTTCTTGTTGACTTTTTTCTTCCGTAATTGTCCAACCTATGGACAACAAATAGCTTCAGATTGCATGCAATCGTAATGAGTGCTGAAGACATCATGTTGTCCCATCCAAGAAAGTAGAGGAGAGCCTGATTTGCTGTGGATCCAGGACAGAAGAGGACAGTATGCACTCTCCATCGTAGTGTAAATCAACATCTTTCTTTTGCAGCTGTGTGAATCAAGTGCGGAGTAAGGGAGTATGGCCCCAGGACACAGAACATGTTAGCTAAAGGTGGGACCAGAATTCAGAATTCCGATCCAGACATAATTTCCAATCATGGAGTCTCAAAATTCAGTACTGTTTTTTCCCTGCTATGGTGACTATCAAAGTTTCAGTGACTATTTCTTATTGTTTCCTAAAGATCATTTTAGAATGAATAAGAATGCTGAATTCTTTGTCCATTTAATCACTAATGAAGGAAGTTATATGGTTCCCAGCTAGTTGACATACATATCATACATAAACATGGTGACAATATATCTCATAACAGCACTGAGTAATCATTACAAGAAAATGTATGTTTATATTTTATATTCATATAACTTACCAAAGCAAATTTGTCTATATATTTGACTTCCATAGGAATTAAACTTCCTATGCTCCCTCTACTCTGACCTCTCTCTGGTAAGTGCATCAAAGTTTATGGTAGTAGCAAGTGACAGTTGCCTAAATGTACTTACCCTACCCTGTCCTCAAATTGAAGAATCACTAAAATGAAATCAACTTTTTTACAAACCAGTTTTAATTTTTTTTTTAATCACACAGTCTAGAATTTGTGGCTTACACCTTCCCTCTAGCTCAGGAAAGGCAAATATATGATGTGTACTTCTTCAGTCCCACCCTTGACCCAGGCAGACATCACTAATCAATCACAGTACTCATTACTTTCTTCCTCCACGGAACATGAGTCCTCTGCCAATGATTTCTTTAATGGGACTTTGCTAGAGACTGATTTCAAAGCTGAATGCTCATCTCAGTTCAAAGTTCCCTAGGGAAGGTTTTCCGTTGGTGTTTTCCTGCATCTTGCTGCCATACATTACTTCCTTCTCAATTTAATCATGCCATGGTCAATCCCATAGTCGGCAATGTATAGTGCTTCCCTGTTATTTAACACACCGCATGTTAGCTCCAATGTGTTTTGCACCGCTTTTGCTCCATCTATCCAATTGCATTGTTCAGACTCCACAGACAGGCAGAAAAGACACCAATTATTCCCCTCAGCACCAGTGTGTGAGAGTTGCTCAGGCATATGCCTGTATATCAACTCCTACATGGGATTTCATTTTCTCAGTTCTCCTCCAACTATCCAATACATTCCCAATCCTGTTATACTCTGATCTTACCTCTTCTATTCCAAGTCTACAGAAAATACAGCTTTCTCTAATTAGAGCTGTAACTTTATGAATTATAAAACTTTATTTAGGGTGGGCAATGGTGCGTCAGTGTCAGAGTTCTTGCCTACCATGCCAGAGACCCAGGTTCAATTCCTTGTGCCTGCCCATGTAAAGAAAAAAAAAAAAAAAAAAAAAAAACCTCTATTCAGAGTAGATGACTAATTACTTCATATGCTGTCAACCACATGCCCTTCTACAGGAGAGAATCTGCATAATCCTTTCACAAGTGGCATTCTCAGAGCTACTTCTCTCAACCTAGACCTTCTCCCCCATATGCAATCTTATTTTCAGAATGAAATCAGGAGTGTTGCAGAAAAATAGATTTGTCAAAACACTAGTAGATCTCTTTTAATATTGTAACTTATGGATAACTCATATAATCTTGCACATGATCCTGTAAAAACAATGTCTAAATAGGCACAGAACAATAAATATTACCTTGGCTCCTGTAAGGTAAGGGTTTGAAAATATATACCCCAAAAACGCCATGTTTTAATCCTGATCCGATCTTGTGGAGCAACCATTTCTTTTAATCCTGATTCGATACCATAGGTCAGAAACTTTTGATTAGATGATCTCAATGGAGATGTGACACATTCAATTGGGTGTAGCCTTTTGATTAGATGGAGATGTGACTCCATCCATTCCAGGTGGGTCTTGATTAGTTTACTAGAGTCCTTAAAAGAGGAAACATTTTAGAGAAACCACAGAAAGAACAGAGCCGACAGAAACTTCAGAGCAGAGCTGACACAGATGCCAAAAAGTAGAGAACACAGACACAGATGTTTGGAGATGCTTGGAACCCAGTAGATGTCTCCATCAGATGTTATGCAAGTCTGAAACTGGAGAGAGCCAAGGGAAGCCAAGAGATAAAAGCCAGCCCTGAAGAAGCAAAGTGAAGAACCCCCACAGGAACAGAGGCTGAAAGTAATGGAGTCCAGGAGCAAGGGCCCAGCAGATGCCAGCCACGTGACTACCCAGTTGACAAAGGTGTTCTAGACCCATTGACCTTCCTTGAATTAAGGTATTGCTCCCTATTTTGAACATTTTTTTAGGTTTAAAACTGTAAAGTTGTAACTTATTAAATTCCCTTTATAAAAGCCATTCCAATTCAGGTATATTGCATTCCAACAGCTTGCAAACTAATACAGTTCAACACAACAATCTTCTCTAGTGCTTCTGAGACTGAACATTTAGACAGGAAAAGCTATTTACCTCCCTTGGTAGTTAGGTAATTGGTTCTTTTAATATAACATACACAATGGAAATCAGAATTAGTTTCTCCATTTTATTAAAGGACTGAGTTCCATGCAAGTTAAAAATGACTCGCTCAAAGACATCCACAAAATCTGATGAAACCCTTGTCATTCAAGGCTCCTGGCAGAATATATAACTCTGTGAACCACAGCACACAGGCAAACATCAACATCTTTTATAATGACACATTGCAGTTTCTACTTGGTTAACTTTTCTAACAATTACCATATGCAAATTACTACCGGTACTTGATATTTTCTCCTTGTGTAAATCTGTAAGTAAACAAAATATGTCTTTTTAGAAATGCAGCACTCTGCAACTGAATCCTTAGACTTTAATCAGAAAGTTTACTCAAGAGAGGATTGCAATGCATAGAACAGCTCCCTGCCTTTACTGAGAGCAGCTGGCTATGAGTAACCTATGCCTAATAGTGAATCTGACCTTGCTGTCTCTCCTCTATGTGAGTAAAATGCCTTACCATCAGAGCTTGAGTCATTCTTTTGGTGACAACCCCAAGACCTGTTTTGCAGTAGGTTGACATCTCTTCATATGTCTCTCCTTCTGACCAACGTTCTCAAAATGTTTATCAACTGGAAGTTTCTATTTTCCAAGTGACAATGGAATTGACATCTTCAGTATTTCAAACTAGCTGTTTTGTTAAATATCTCATGTTCTGGGTTAGTCTGATTGTTTCTTCATTATTGTATTTACCAAAACCCTACGTGGGAGATGTTATGTCCTTCCCATCAAATAACACCAGTTATACAACTGGTACTATTCAACTGTTACATTATCAATCCAAATTTGAACACTTGGAGCAATACAAGTTTTATCATTTGGCCAAGGTTCCACTGTTACCTGCAGGTAAGGTGGCCAAACTGATAACTTTTAGGGCAACAGTTTATGATATAATCCATCTAGGAAACATGCAGTGCAAGATAATATGCTTCAAAACCTCAAAGGATGCACATTTTAAAAACTCTATTGGTAGAAATAAATGACTTTTCTAACAAGGTAAGAAGTGTCAATAAACTAAGGAGATAGGAGGAGACAAAGAGATAGAGAAAGAAAAGATCCTAATAGTCAGAAAGCCTCAATTTTCCATCCTGGTTCTACTAACAATTCACTTCAGAGTCCAGAGAGCAGATTCATTTCATTTCTCATGGAAGTTCTGATTGATTTCTGTCGGTTGCCTTTAGCATTCTGTTCAAAATGATTTTAAGGTAGTATAAGACTCGACCCCAATAAAGGGTCTCAGCTGATCATGGGCATGAGTTTTTATTAAAAACATGATAGTTGTTCTAGTTTGATAGCTGCTAGAATGCACTATACCAGGAACAGAAAGGCTTTTAAAAAGGGGAATTTAATAAATTGCAAGTTTATAGTTCTAAGGTCGAGAAGATGTCCCAATTAAAACAAGTCTATAGAAATGTCCAATCAAAGGCATCCAGGAAAAGATTCCTTGGTTCAAGAAGGCTGATGAAGTTTAGGGTTTCTCTCTCAAGTGAGAAGGCACACGGTGAACATAGTCAGGGCTTCTTTCTCAGCTGGAAGGGCATGTGGCGAACATGGCATCATCTGCTAGCTTTCTCTCCTGGCTTCCTGTTTCATGAAGCTCCCCAGGAGGCATTTTCCTTCTTCATCTCTAAAGGTCGCTGGCTCGTGGACTCTCTCCTTCGTGGTTCTGCAGCATTCTGCTCTCTCTAAATCTCTTCATTCTCCAAAATGTTTCCTCCTTTATAGGACTCCAGAAACTTATCAAGATCCACCCAAATGGGTGGAGAAATGTTGTCACTTAATCCAGCTTAACCATCATACTCTTGACTAAATCACAATCATCCAGGGAGATGATCTGATTACAGTTTCAAACATACAGTATTGAATAGGGAATGGGAGTTTGATTAAAACATGGCTTTTCTAGGGGGACAAACATCCTTTCAAACCAGCACAATAGTATATGTGTGCGAGAGTAAATATGGCCACAAATTCCATGTAGCTCCTTCTGTCTAGAGATGGAATTCATTTCCTCAATCCATGAATATGGGCTGTGATTTGACTTGCTTTGCAGCAGTAATAACATTGTAAAGTAACATTGAGAAAATTATGGAACCTAAGCTTTAAGAATCCTTGCAGCTTCTATCTTCACTGTCTTGGAACCCTACCTGAGACTGCAGGTAAGGATGTCAATCTAGCCTATTGGAGGGTGGATGCCAGGCGGGAGATATCCAAGGTGCCTCATCCAAATAGTCAGTCCACCTGCAACATAGGTAAGCGATGTCCTTTGAGGCTTCCAGTCTAGATGAAGCATCTGACTTTCCAGCTGAATGCTGAATCCAGCCAAGGAACTGCTCCACCAACTGACAGCATCATGGGAATTAATAAATTGGCAAGGTTTTAAAAGGCACTGATTCGGGGACAGTTTGTTACACAGCAATAGACACTTATATATTTTGATCCTGGTCTTTATCTCCTTTAACTCTGTCAGACATCAAGCAGTTTATTCACCTAGGAAACAAAAGGACTGTTAGGATGAAGGTGTCTTCCAGGGGTAATATTCAAAGCTAGAACCAAATTAACACCCTCAGTTTCCTTCAAGGAAAATAAGTCCAGTGCTTATGGGAAAGGTGATTAAAAAGGAAAAAATTGTTTTAGAAATCGAGAATGTTCTGTCTAGAAAGGACTTTAGAAAAACTGGTCTAAACTCTTCACTTTGAAGATCAAAGAACTCAAGGCCTCAAAAGTGAAATGAATTGTCTAATGCTATGAGCTAGCTAGTGGCAAATCCTGGTCTTGCAACTTCTTCTGAATAGCTGCCAGAACACAGCTGGATTGGGTCCACTTTTAACCCCATGCCCTGTATTTTAACTGAGGGTGCTATAACAAAATACCCCAGCTCTCCTAATTAAAATGGCACTTCAGGGGACAGAGAGACACAAGCTGAGATTTAGGCAGAAGAGGGGCTTTTCATATGATAATGGAATTGGGGTTAGAATTTGTTTTATTGGTGGGATTCAATAAATGTGATTATTAATTAATTAGTTACATTTATTGAAAATAATAACATTTCTAATAATCTTTTCTCTCAAAGGTAAAAGGAAGGAACTGGTGAATAGGTAAATAAAGGATGAATAGCAACTCTGGCTAATTTTTCTTTGAATATTTGCTTCTTCACTTCAAGCTAGTTGCCTTGGAATTACTTTGATACTACTTGAAAATAAATCAAATTCATACCAAAAAAGTCATAACTACACTGAAATTCAAATCAAAGAACCGGCTTCTCTCAGTATTCATTAATATTCATTTTGCATTAAAGAACTTCCCATGCCTACTCTTTGTCTTGCATTCTCCTCCTTAAGTATTTGATTAAGAAGGTGATTAACCAAAATGGTCTTTATATCTTCTACGTGATAGTATTCCTTTTTAGAAACCAAAACGATTAGAAATGCTATCATTAGTAAAATTACCTATTTAATTAATAATAATATATATTGAAATCCACCAATAAAACAAATTCTGACTCCAATTCTGTTATATAGAAAAGTTTCTTAGGGAATAGCTGTTTTATTACCTTCATCAGAAAGAAAATCTAACAAAAGATTTCACTGAACCCCAAAGGATGAATCATTGAAGCAGTCACAAATATGTCCAAGCAGAAAATGCTGATTTAAAAAATGTAATTAAGAAAGCAATTTACCAAAAGTCTGCCCTTCTACACAAAAGGTATTTAGATGGTTATTTCTATTTTAAATGAGATTCTTCTAATATAACGAAATTTTACAAAAATTGTTGCAACACCTTATACCAATGAGAAGAATGAGAAAATATGAAGGTTTAACACTTCTTTCCTAATGGCAATCATTCTGATGGGTAGGAGACTAATTCAGAGCTCATTGCAGCCTGCTCCATCTATACCTTCAGTCTTTCTTACTTGCAGGTTCTCCTTGATGGCTGAAGTTTTGTGTGTCTGCTTTTTGCTCTTAGACCCATTGCCTCTCCTACCTACCTCTCTTTTGAAATGTATCAAATTCTAGAATTGGAATTTTCATGTTTCACCATAGCTATTTTTTAAATGTCTATGGAAGTTAATAATATTTAAAAATTGAAATAAAGTTTAATTGTTGTAAAGAAGGAAAGAAGCCAAAACAGAGATATCTTATAACCACAAAGTTCCGTCATCTGAGGTCATAGGAAACAATCCTGTCTTTTAGTTCACAGAAGAAATCTGACCAGTCTCCCAGAAAAACACTGCAGTCCAAGTCAGAAAATATGGCAACTTTGTAATAGAATTATGGGTCCGTGGAGATGAAAAATTATTTTTATTCTGTAATGTATTAAAATCACCTATAAGAAAAGTATATTAAGACAAAGGTCTATTTAATAAAAGGGAAATTAAAAAAATGTACATCTGTTTTCAACCGAAAAGTTCATGTTGCATTAATTAAATATGTAGGTAATAAAAGGACTGTAGAGACAGAAAAAGAACGATTCACATGATTAAGCTAATAAAGGAGGCTCCAACTGTGATTTTAAAATATTATCTCAAAAAATTGGTTTTTCTTTTTAAGATACCTATATTCACAAGCACAAAACTCCCAAAAGCCAATCAAATTGTCTCGGAGCTGCAAAGGTGGGAGGTGATCAAGTTTTCTGTTTACTCATGTTATGTTATAAAATGATTCCAATAAATAAGTTTGGATTAATTTCATGTAGAGTATATTTCATGTGAAAAAGTGACCTTCAAAAAAGACCCAGGGGAGCAAGAAACTGAAACAGGAGGGCTCATCTGACACGCATTTGAAGGCTTACTGACTCATACACAATAGCACCTTCTAGAGTTGGAGAACATTCCAGGTGTTGGAAATCAAGACACATAAATGGCTTCTGTGTCTGTAGACTGCAGTGCTAAGAGCACGGGCCTTGAATTTAGACAGATTGCCTCTCCACTTTCTCAGAATTTCCACTAACTTTACATATTTGCTCATCATACGCAGTAACCTTTACATTTCAGTAATTATTAGAGGTAAGGGACCCCAGAGAGTATTTCAGCCAAGGGCCTCTTCCATGGATTAGAAAATCCTTGGCAATGAATAAGAAGGTAAAAATTCACACCACACATGTGGGACTCATGGAAGAATTATGTTTCCCCAAAACTCAAAAAAAAATCCCAAAGGAGTAAAGGATTCTTCTGTTTTCCCTGTTTGGCCTGAGATGATTATTTGCAACACCCGCATGCTCACACAGACGCACACACACACACAAAGGAAGAAGAACAGCGACGCTGAATATCATCAGTGGCCAGGGGATAATAGTGTACCAATGGACAAAATAAGTCTCTCATGAGAGAACTATTTAGTACCACAGTCAAATGCACAGGATTTGCTGTCAGACATACTCAGTTTAAAATCACAAATCTACCACTTGAGTAGCCAAGCAATTTTGGGAACATTGTTCAGTTCCTCTGATGGTTTCCTGGACCTTAGAATACAAATAGTAACCTTCTGACTCTTAAAGTTGGTGGGAGAACAAAATGAGAAAATGCATGCCAAATATTTAGTGTAGTGTCTGGCTTTGTTTTAGTTTGCTAAAGCTTCTGAAATTCAATGTACTAAAATTGGGCAGGTTTTTAATAATGGAGATTTACTAGCTTACAAACTTACAGTTCTGAGGCTGTGAATACGTTCAAATCAAGGTATCATGAAAACAACACCTGGACTCCTCTGTCAGATGGTGTTGTCTGTTGGTCCCTCCCTTCTCTCCTGGGCTTCAATGCTTTCAGATTCTTGCTTCAGTGGCTTCCTCCCTTTTTTTGTGCCTTTCTCTCTCAGCTTCTCTCTGTGGCTTTCTCAGAATTTCACACTCTTCTAAAGGACTCCAGTAAGAGAATAAGACCCACCTGGGGCACGCTTCAACTGAAATAACCTACTCTAAAGGTCCCACCCACAATAAGTCTCCACCTACAGAAATGGATTAGCTTCAAGAACATGATCTTTTCTGGGGTCCTTAAAACCTCCAAACCATCACAGGCTTAAAAGGTAGAAGGAACTGAATAAATGTTAGCAGCTGTTAATTATTATTTCACACGTACTATGCGCCTGTTTGCAGGCTCAGCCCCTCCTCTAATGTCCTTAGGTGAGAACAATCCTGTGCTCACATGGCTTTTAATCTAGTTCAGGGCATAGTGTGCAGGTCACAGACTGAATCAGATTTGGATATTTTAGGTATCTTTAGAAACTATTGTCCTCAACACTCCTCCCTCACAATAGTAGATGACAACGGTAAAGAAAATGAAGCTGCAGCATAATCAGTTTCTGAAAAGTCACGTAGAATTTGTGGGAAAGGAAACAAGGCCTACCACTTCTTAAATTACTATTATTTAATCTCAGCAGAAGTACTTCCAAAGAAAGCAGTTCAGCCAAGACCAGATCCAAATCAGACTCTTTAGTTTGAGAACCTTGCAAGCAAGCCTAATGAGGTAGAGCTGTGGAGTTCAAATTACACATGATTTTTTTTTTCCCTCTTTTTGGCAAGCTCCAGGAATCGAACACAGGTCTCCCTCCTGGCCACAATAACTCTACTGCTAAGCCACCCCTGCACTGCCCTATGCATGATTTTTTAACA
>PVIY010029338.1:0-32110 GCA_004026745.1 Myrmecophaga tridactyla
GGCCAAGCTGACAACTGAATCTAACTACCACAAATACCTAGGGCTTAAACTGAGACTTTATTAAGGTTTGTTTTCCTTGAACCTATTTTTGGAGAGTTCTTGGGTCATAATAAATCCTGAAACCCAGAGGGACCAGCCTCTCCACGATTATCATTTAATTACACTCCCTATCCTTTAGTATCAATACCCCTTCTCAACATGAAAAAATTAGAACAGGCATTGCCCAGAGGTCTCTAAAGCTTGGGAGAACAATCAAAGGAAAAGGGGGAGTTATAACAGAGAAAACAGGGGATTTAACAAATGAGTTTAACTGCTGAAAACACTATACTAATCTTCCTTCTAGCCTTTAGTGTGTTGGAGCAGCTAGAAGGAAGAGTTGGTCAAATAATAGCCATGACAAACTCTGAGATCTCTTCTGTAACTACTTGTTGAAGTGTACTTAGAAAATTATTGCTTTTTTATTTGCTTTGCATATATATTTTGCAATAAAAACATTAAAAATATGAGTTCCTGCTAACATGTCAAAATCAAATCTAATAAGGAGGCCACAGTGGCTCTGCAGACAGAGTTCTCATCTGCCATGCCAGAGACCCAGGTTCGATTTCTAGTGCCTGCCCATGCAAAAAAAAAGAAAGAAAGAAAAATAATCAAATCTGATATCATTAGTATCATGTAGTTCTTCCTCATATTCTGACATTTGATTTCTGTGTATTTTTTCTCCCTCAGTAAGAGCCCTATTTTTAAACTATACCAATGCATTTAATCATTTGCCTGTCCTGCAATAAATAAGAGAAATTGATATGCAACAATTTGGTATTAATGTGGCCCCCAACAATTGGTCAATTACAAATGATTCACCATTGCCTTTGGATCTTTTTTCCTTATAATATCTCACACATTAATAAAGTTATTACTATTTTCCTTTAAAGATACTTAGAGTACAGTATTCAAACACATTTTTCTAAAATTATTTTATCAATTAACATTCAATTCACTCAGGTTCAATTGCTTCTGTTATATACAAGTTTAAGGTTTAGGTTTGCTTGCACACATGCACATACTCCTATAGCCTGCAAAGTTAATATAGCAACAAATCTAGTGGGCTGATTACCAACATTATAGCAGTAGCTACTAGTATGTGAAGTGAAATAATCAATGCAGTTTTAAATGTTATATACTTAACAATTCCCTTATGTTTTTAGTATTTCACAATTTTATTAAAATGTAAAATATTAAAAATAATATCACAAATATCTGCATACCTCCAGAATTAACAATCATTTCATTGGGTCTTTTAACTTCTAATTTTTAAATAAGAAAACACATATAAGTCCATTCAAATTCTAGATACAGATCCCCTTAAAGAGCAATGGTAATTACCATGATAAATAGGGCTGATGAAATTCCTTTAACATTTCTATATCCTGAAGCTGGCAGTGGTGTCTGGAACCAAAATCTCTTTTAGTTCTAGTGGAGTAAAAAACTAAATCTCTTTAATCAGAGGAGGCCCAAAATGGTCCTGCCTATGAATACATGCTAAAATTTCTGCCAGGGGTAGCAGCTGTTGCCAGGAATTTTTTTAGGACATATATATGCTAGGACATAGCCAGGAACTGAGCCAACCAGCTTCTTGCTGGTTTAGCAAATGACTCTGCAACATCTCTTTGTAGGAAAGACTTAAGAGCTCATTTCAAGTCCTGAAATTGACATGGGAAGTCAGTGGACCAGGTGAACCCACAATAAATTCTCTTGAAGACATAAAAATGAACAGCAGGAAACATAAAATCTCATGAAACTCACAGACGAATGAGCTTAGAAATTACACCACAAAGCTTATGTGGAAAAGTAAATCATGAAAAATGTCAGATCTTTGAAGAATAAAAAGATAGGGTCCATGTGTATCTAGGGAGTGAGAAAGAGATTAAACAAATGACTTTCTAGTATGTTCCTGACATACTTATTCTTGGTTCCAATCCATCTTATTTTTTTTCCACTTGATCCCAGGACCCATCCTTACATGGAAAATAAAAGGCACCAATATCTATAACCCCAAATGTGAGTAATGTGTTGCTTGCTATATTTGTGAAGACATTTGTTATTTACATCAGGGTAAAGCTCAATAGGAACAGCTTTGCATAAATTTAGACCTCTTTAAAATTTTAATTTAGAGAAATATGTGAATAATACTTCACAAAATAATATGCTTTTGTGTCGAAATTAAGTTTTTTTTCAAAAATGTTAAATATAAGACTATATATGTGGTATGAATTAAATTGTGCACCCCCAAAAAAAACACACAAAAAATTGAATTTCCAATTCCTAGCACATAGGAATGTGACTTTATTTGGAAATAGAGTTATTACAGATGAAAATAGGCAAGTTAAAATGAGGTCACAGAAGAAGAAGTTGGCTCTTAATCCAATATGACTGGTATCCTTATAAGAAGGGGAAATTTGGACGCAGAAAGACATGGGATAGAGTATCATGATGATTGAAGCAGAGAATTTCATGGTCCACCAGAAGTGAGGAGGGGGGCGTGGAACACATTGTGCCCTCAAAACTTCAGAGAAAGCCTGGCCCTACCAACCTTAATTTAGGACTTCTAGACTCCTAAATTAGAACCATGAGACAAAAAATTTGTTTTTTTTATTATGCCACCCAGTTTGCGGTACTTTATTATGGCAGCCTATAAATAACTTCATTAGTAATTAAACATTGGTTGATTTGTACAATTCATATTCACAACAAAGCTTTAATCACTGAGAAATGTATTTATTACATATAATACAAAACACAAAAAACATGTATTTTTGGCATTTGTATAATAAAAATTGAGTATCTTTCATCTGCTTATCCACAGACATTTTCCATACTAAGAGGAAAGAGACCTTATAACCTCTTTTGTGTATGGTTCCCCAAAGAATATAATGTCAAATTCTCTAAACTGTGATTACTCAGGGCATTTTGGAGAGTCTCATTCTTCTGAGGGACTTTAGCTGGGATAATATTACTTGCACTGTATTATTTCTGCAAAGGAAAAGAAAGCAAGTAGCAACAAGTATTGCACTTTCCCCTGTAGGGTTACAAATACAATAGTAAGAAAATAAATTGCCTTTACTCTGCCATCTTTTGATGTGCTGCTTAATGGTAGGTGGGCATCCTTTGATCATCAGTTGAATGCCTTCAGAAACAGTTCACTGCAGTTAAATAGAGAGACTCTTAAGAATTCCATAATTGGAGCAGAGTACAAGTGTGCGATACCCTAAGGAAAACCTCAGAAATCTGGAGTAGTTAGAGGCTATTTATTACAGGGAAAAAAAAAAAACCCAAGGTGATCATTTTTTCATACATTTTCCCTCAGGTACTGTATACCATGTGTTTTCAATTTAGACACTTTTTTATGTTAGGTTCTTACTATCTTCACTTGTATAATTTATTTTTTTCATATAGAAAGTTGAAAACAATTTTACCCATTTTTAATACTAATTAGACCCTTTTGAATAACATATTTTTCTTTACCTTCACTCCAGATCTTCTGTTTCCTTCACAACCACTATCCATCCTGCCATTTATGAAATTGGCAGAATGAAGCAGAAGCAGACAAAAACAATGAAAGGATGAGCATATCTTTACACCTTTATCTCAGCTATAGTCCCTCAGAAGAATGAGACTCTCCAAAATGCCCTGAGTAATCACAATTTAGGTCGTAAATATTGACTGCTATATATTTTTCCTACACTCCTTTCTAGGCATTTTGCATGTATTATTTTTCTCGTTTAAACCTCCTGTTTTAATTTGAGAAAATTGAAGTGTAATCAAAGTGTAAGCAAGTACCAGTTAGTAATTTCCATAGTCAGGCTTTGAACCATAATAAGTCTGACTGTAGAATTCATATACTTGTCATACAAAACAAATCACTTACAGAACACAATGTTTAAATATGTAACACTAAACAAAGATGTGACTATATGTATATTTATTTGAATATGTATATGTATATGTGTATCATTGTGGTTATGAAAATGCTCTGTATCTTGAATGTATCAATATCAACATTTCAAACTCTTAAGGAAAAATTTTTCAAAGCACTAACACTTGGCCCCCCAGACATAAGGGAATCTTTCAATCTATCTGTGCACAATGACAGGGAATAAACCTTGGGTATTGGTACAAAATTTAGGGAGCACACAAAGGCCTATGGCCTATTTTTCTAGACAATTAGATACATTAACCTGAGGATGGCCAGTATATCTCCAGGAAGGGCTAATGAATGGGGATTTTGTATTTCCCCAAAACCCCACTGAGGATCCTTGTAGAACATTTAACAGAAGGGGTCACCACACATTTACAATGAGGAGCTCATTATGGAAGGGGCGCCATGTACCAGTGACTGCAAAAGTTCTTAGTTGGCACAAATATGCAGAAAATAATGCAAAGCGTAGTACAGAAGTGCTTAATCTGTTTTAAAAATAATCTCAAAACAGGACACACACACACACACAAACACACACACATACACAAACACACACCATTAAACGAGTTCAAACATCAGGAACAGATCCAAGAGAGAGGACTGGCAAGTAGATTTTACCACCATGCCAAAGGTCAGAGGAAATTACTGATGCCTAATATGTTTGCGGACACTTTCTCTGGATGTGTAGAGGTCTTGCCTTGAAGAACAGAGAAGGCCTCAGATGTAACCAATGTCTTGCTGGGAAAAAAAAAGTGTTTCCAGGTTTCTGTCATATTCCACCCAGAGTGATAATGGAGGAGCTCTTATTGCTAAGGCAACACAGGATGTAGCCAAATCCTAGTAATACATTTGAAACTATACAGTTCATTGAGGCCACAATCCACAGGAGAAACAGAAAAGATGACTTCAGCAAAAATTTGCCAAGAAACTAACTTAACATGGGACAAAACATTGCCAACTGTATTGCTTAGGATAAAAGTAATCCCCAGAAGCAATCTCCTGCTAAGCCCCTGTGAAATGGGTGGCCTTTCATTATAGAAGCCCAGGTGCCTCTTAAAGCCTTGAAAAATCATCACCCAGAAGATCAACTGCAGATCCAGTGGAATGTGCCTTATGAGATTTGACTGGTTAGTCAGTCTTCTGTAAGGTTACAGGGCATAAAACTATGATTTGCCATGCCTGAGTAAAATTAGTACATGTCAACTCATCAATCTATGACAAGAGACAGTCTCCAGAAACAATGAGAAATATCAAGACCAAACTGTACAAACATTGGATGGGCACCACATCCCACTGAAAATTACATCTTTGAATGTGAGCCCATAATTGACCAAAAACTGCTCTTCATTCACAAAGGACCTGGCATATAAGTAATGATAGAGCCTTGGTGTCTTAGCCTAGCTATATTTGCCTGTCTTGCCATCAGGTGTTTTATTTATTAATGAGACTTTGTAAACTACCCAACAGATTTAACTATTTTCTTTTTAGTCATCAGAACTATTAGAACGTTTATTCCTCTAAAACCCTTTACCATGAACTCCATAAAAATTTTAAGATTTATCCTCCTTCTCATTCACTATATTTCACCTTTAATCTTGAATCAGACACTTCCACATCTCTATCAAGAATCAGTTCAATAAATAGCTGAAATATGCAATAAATATCAACATTGTTTCTGTCTATGTAATAAAAACTCAGATCCAACCATTATTGCTGATCTACTCCTACAAGTGTGGCTACTTCTCAATGGCACCTGGAAATACTACAATTCTAACTCATGGGAAGGTCCATCCATGTGAGAATGGGTCACAATCTTTCATGTTTCAGGAACTCCCTCACCTATTGAATACTAGGGCGTTCCAATATGTAATTTTAAGAAACTTAATTGGAACCTTTCATTTTGCATCTATAATCCTGCTTATGACCTCTGCTTATCATTTCTCTCATAGTGAAACAAGCCTTCCATTCCCTTTCCTGTGGGCCATCAAGAAACTAAAATCACTCATCAAGTACAATTAGGGCACATCCCTACGAAGTTCTGCAACTTTACCCTAAAGTACTGGACGTGGGAATTCAATCACTCTAAAGCTGTCTTCAGTTATATCCCTCTAGAATATTTGACTTACTCCTACCCTAATATTAATAATGATGGGCAACCCTTTAAATTTAATGTTGAATTTGTCCCTTTAAGGCCCTGCCCCAACATCAACTCTACCTGTGTGCCAGTTTGGAAGGATTTATGTACTCTAGAAAAGCCATGTCTTAATTCTAATCAGTCTTGTGGGAGCAAGCATTTCTCTTAATCCCTATTCAGCACGATAGGTTGGAAACTTGACTGAGTTATCTCTATAGAGATGTGACTCATCACAAAACCCATTCTATGTGGGTTTTGATTAGTTTACTGAAATCCTATAAAAGAAGTATTTTGGAGAAAGCTTGAGAACACCACAGAATCACAAAACAGAGAGTCCACCAGCCAGTGACTTTTGGAGATGAAGAAGGAAAAAGCTTCCTGGGGAGCTTCATGAAGCAAGAAGCCTGGAGAGAAAGCTAGCAGACATCACCATGTTCACCATGTGCCCTTCCAGCTGAGAGAGGAACCCTGAACCTCATCAGCCTACTTAAACCAAGGTGACTTTCCCTGGATGCCTTAGATAGGACATTTCTATAGACTTGCCTTAATTGAGACATCCCCATGGCCTAAAACTGTAAGCTTGAAACTTATTAAATTCCCTTTTATAAAAGGGGAACTTCTGGTATATTGCATTCTGGTTGCCAGCAAACTAGAACAGCCTACTACAGCTATACCCAAGGAAACTTCCCATAAGCTATAAATGCTAGTTATCCCTCCAGTTTGTATTTATGGATTTAGGTAACTCAAGAAGTATTCTTTCTCACTACCTCCTACCAGGTAGATGCAGTTAGTGGAAATCTGTACCCCAACCCCTTCCTCGCCAGAGACCAGTCTTCCAGATCTCTGAATGTGGATAGACCTGATGACTAACCTAGCATCAGCCTATCATCTCAACTCTTTGACTTGCTAGCACGCCAACAGAAAAACACTTGAGCTCCATGCTAAACAATGTGGATGAATGCTTAAAACTCAAATTTCCAGATTTTCATGTCTCTCTCTTTCTCTTGGGAAGGCACAGGATATTTCTGGTTATGTGGAAACAAATTATATACAGTATAGTTCTCCCTTACTCCTAGAATGGAATCTGTGGCCTTATCTCCCTAATGTTGGGCATACATTTTTGGAAAGTACTCAACTCATCTGTAATCTTAAATTTAGTGTTTTTTTACCTCCTATCACCTTTTCCATCTGATATGGCAGAAGTGTAGCATCATTCTCAACCCACTTGAAGAAAAATAAGGCACAGGCCATGCCATCCTAAGTCTATTCCTTCCTAATTATGGCTACTTAGACTTACAAATGGCCATTAGAAATAATCTTATCACAATTGAGAGTTAATCTCATCAACCGAAAGCTGGCCCCAATTTTTATAAATTTTCATGGAGGCTATTTGAAATTCCTATTGTTAATGATGACCTCAATGCTAGGTGTTAATAGCTAGTGATTAGAGCACATGCATATTAACTGTGATACATATGAAACTGTGCATAATTATATAATTTTGAAGAACATTGCTATGGACAGCAATAGGGTCACTGAAAGTTTTTTTTTTTTTTTTTAAGAAAAGGGTGGCTATAATCTGATCTAAATTTAGCAAGTTCACTGCGGAGTAAATGTAGAGGGTGGGGGGACTGGAGGCAGAAATAAAAGTGAGGGTGCTATTGTAACAATCCTCATGATGAAGAGTTAGGTATGGATTAATGTAATAAATATGGAAAAATTGTTTAAATGTGTATTATCATATTATAATGCAAAGAAAGCAATTTACTTTAAAATAATTGCATGTTTGTATTTATATAATTGGCTACAACATACTCAAAGAAAGAATAACAGAGCTGGAAACTTGAATCCAAGAGTAGAGTCACCATACATGTGGCAATTATAAATGTAGTCTATAATGAGTTCTAGTGTCATCCTAAATGTTATATTTTTTCCTAAATTGTGAACATTTGATAATGATGCAAGTCAATTTCATTTCAATGTAAATGGTAATGACATTCCTATAAACCTAAGTGTATATCAAAACTGTGCCAAAAATATGATGCTATATAATTTAAATAAAGTTAGGAATTAGGATCAAATAAGTAGAAACAATTTTTTACTTACAAGAATAAGAATCATTGATCTGGAACTCACTTGAGGATTTCAAGAAATTTAGTGTACCTGTTCCTTGCCAACTCAATGCCAATTGTAATCTCTGATTATTGTAAGCAGCCAAAACCATCCAAAATCTCCACCATGGCCCCAGGTGATGTCACCTTCCCTATGGAGAGCCACTGCACTAGTTACCAAATAAAATCTACATGATTTAGGATTTTTGATGAAAAATAATATGGCAGCTGGAGATTCAGCTAGAATGAAATATCAAAAGATAAGAGATGCTAAACATTGGACATCTCTCCTCAGACAATTTTGATTGTAGGCTTCTCATATGTATTGTTTCCTAGAGCTTCAGTAACTATCACAATCTGGGTAGCTTAAAGTAACAATTCTGTCACAGATTCAGAGGCCAGAAGTTTGAAATCAAGTTGTTGGCAAGATTTTTTCATTCTAGGGACTCTGAGGGAGCATCTGTTCCATACCTCTCTTCTAGCTTTTGGTGGTTTCCAGCAATCTCTGGAATTTCTTGGGTTATAGCAGAATAACTCCAATGTCTACCTCCATCTTTACATGGCTTTTTTCCCTGTCTCTATCTTCTGTGTTTATGTCCAAATTTATCTCTCCTTTCACTAATAAATAAATACAACAGGTATTGCATTTAGGGTCCATCCTAATCTAGTATGATTTTATCCTACCTTGATTACATCTCCAAAGACCTTATTTAAAATCAAGGTAACATTCGCAGATACCAGGTGTTCAGACTTCCTGATGGGTGCGAAAGTGGCTATGACACTTGGAGTTGCCTCAGTCATTTGAACCAAAAGAACAACTACCATTGCTTACTTATGACAGAGCAGAAAATTCCATTCTTGTGAAGCTGCCATAACCAGTCACAGAAGAGTAATTTCTGGGTATTGCTTATGATAATAAAGAATGTGGCTTTAATGTAATTCCCAACTAAACAATGCTAGCCAACAAAACCCACATGTTTATACAATGAACAGTATTCCTTTTTGGTTCTCAAAATTTGTGTAAGCCATGAAGAAATGCTTTTAGGAAAATCTGCAGGGAAAAGCTATTTAAACAAAATGACATCTGTCCATATTTATAAACTTCAGTTTCCATTTGCTTAGAGCATTTATTCAGAATACCTAAATGACGCATGACAGAAACCAGTGGCTGTTATTAACAGATATGAAAAGCTGATATTTTCATTATGTTGCAATAAACCATCAAAAACAACCAGGAGTTATCACTAAGATAATGTCATTCAAAATGGGAGAAAATTATTGGGCTGAAGGAAATATGTGTATATTTATTCATTTAATGAAACATATAGCATCCTGGCTATTCATTTTTAGCTATGGTGAGTTCACAAAACATGCAGAATTGAAATATATAACTAAGCGATAGTGTTTTCATTAAAATGTTAATCTATATCCAAGGGATAAAAAAAATACTTGAAGCATAGAACATTCTCTACAGACTCTCTCTAATATATCACTCAAATCCCCCACATTTATTCTTTATCTGCTTATTTTTTAGCTACTTACTTTGTACTAATCTCAGATTTTAGAGATACAAACCATAATACAAACCACATATAGAGAATTCCAACATACTCCCACCCCTTCGGATATCCAGATTCAACACTTTTAACATTTTGCCACCTTTACCATATCATACTACCATTCATCCATCTGTCTGTCTCTCTGACTATCTATTTATTTACCCTCCTACCTACTTCTGAATATTTTAGGGCAGGTTGCACACATGATCCTCCTTAAATAGCATAGTTCATCCATGTCCATTTCCTGCAAACAAGGTTATTCACTTAGGTAATTACCTTAAGAGCAGTTATCAAGTGAAAGAAATTTAACTTTGATATACAACTTTATATTCTATATTCCAACTTTTCTTTGTTTCTTTTTTTTTTTTTCACATGGGCAGGCACCGGGAATCGAACCCAGGTCCTCTGGCAGGCAAGCATTCTCGCCTTCTGAGCAACCGTGACCCGCCCTATTCCAACTTTTCTTACGTTCCAATAATATTCTTTTGAGCATTTCTCTTTCATTTTTAGATATCATCCAGTATCATGTATTGCATTCAACTGTCATTATCTCTTTAGTTTCTCTTCTTGTGTGTGGAAACACATATACGACGTAAATCTTCCCCTCAGAAGCCCTCTTAAACATACCATTTAATGGGGTTAGTCAGTTTCATAGTGTTGCGGTACTCTTACCAATATCCATTACTAGAACTTCATTTTCACTCCAAACAAAAACCCTATACTCATATTGTACTAACTCCCCATTGCTACTGTCCCCCACCCCTGGTATATTATATTCTATTTTCTATCTTTATAAGTTTGCATCTTTTATGGAATTTTTGTGCTTCCCATGGGGTCTAAATTTAACATATTGTATCTATAACAATACCATGTGCTTTGATGTCAACTTAACCTCAATACTATACATGCTATGTTCTGATACACCTCTGTCTCTCCATCTTTATGTAGTTCTTATCAAAATTTCTATTTGTCTACATTATGCACACAAAACCACTAATTTATCATCCCATTTTGTGACTTTGTCTTTTATATCCTGTAGGAAGTAAAAATAATAATACTAGTATATGTATTAGCCAAATTTATTGGGCTTAAGGAAATATGCATATATTTATTCATTTAATAAAACATGTAGAATCCTGGCTATTCATTTTTAGCTATGGTGAGTTCATAAAACATGCAGAATTGAAATATATAACTAAGTGATAGTGTTTTCATTAAAATGTTAATCTATTTCTAAGGGATAAAAAAAATTAAAGCATAGAACATTCTCTACAGACTCTCTCTAATGTATTACTCAAATCCCCCACATTTATTCTTTATCTGCTTATTTTTAACTACTTATTTTGTACTAATCTCAGATTTTAGAGATACAAACCATAATACAAACCACATACAGAGAATTCTGTGGATTGAGTTAATTGTCCTGTTTACTTTCCTTTCAACCTTAAAGATTCCCCTTAATATTTCTTGTAGGGCTAGTTTAGTGCTGATGAAGCCCCTCAGCTCTTGTTTACCTGTGAAAGTTTTGATGTCTCCCTCAGTTTTGAAAGACACTTTGGCAGGATACAGAATCTTGGTTGCAGTTTTACTCTTTTTTCAATTTCAGAACTTTAAATATGTCTTCTCACTGCCTTTTTGCATCCATGATTTCCAATAAGAGATCTGTACTTAACCAAATTAAAGTTTTCTTGAATGTAATGCATTGCTTCTCTCCTACGGCTTTCAGAATTAAATCTTTGTCTTTAGCATTTGATAGTTTGACTGCATAATACGGTGCTGTGTGGTTCCATTTGGGTTTTCCTCCTTGTAGTTTAAGAATCTTGGATGTGCATACCCACGTCTTTCATCAACTTGGGAGTTTTTCAGCCTTTATTTCAATGAATGTTCTCTGCTCCTTTTTCTTTCTCTCTTTCCTTCTCTCTCTCTTTCTTTCATACCCACAAATCTCTTTGAACATGTTTAGAACAAACTTTTTAAAGTTCCCGTTTGTCTGGAATGTCTCAGGTCTAATCCTCCTCAATGATGGTTTCTAATGCTTTAAAAAATTCCTTAGCCTGGAACATCAGTTCTTTTTTTTGTATGTTTTGTAATGTTTTATTGAAACCTCCTGGACACTTTGATATTAAAATGGGTTATTGCCAGAAAATAGACTCTGAGGCATCTCTCCCTTACACTTTAACCACTAGTGTTATGAAGTTTTCCTTGAATGACGGGAGCTAATCAAAACAAAGACCAAACTACCTATCCCAGCCACAACCGAATAATCCCTGTGAGTGGTCTCCTTCAGAGCTCCTCCAACAGAGCACAGAAAGTAGGTCCAGGTCACAGTGTAAGCCCCTCCCTGTCCCTTTCAGTGCATTCATCTTGTCTTAGAAAGCCCACCTACTTAGTTTCTAATGTTCCTGCTTCCCTAGGAAACAATTCCCACATGGTTTCAGCACTGCATTATATGTTCTCAGCCAGCAATTCTTTATGCCAGGCAAAATGACTTGCCTGCTTTTCTAGTTTCTTTTCCTTGTCTTAGATTCTTACTCTAGCTTCAGGGTGATAATAAATCTATGGCTCTATAAATAACAGTTTTATATATATATATATATATATTTTTTAAAAAAACTCTAAATACAATACAATATAAAATTTCATTAAAAAAACAAATGCTTCTCAACATTTGATTTAGATGGCTCAACTTTAAATATGATAGGGTAGGGTAGAGCAGTTAAATGAGCAGCCTATGGAACAAATATGCTATATAAATCACTCTTCCACTCACCCAGAAAATTCTTGTTGTTGGTTTAAAAAGTTCTTGTTTCCAAAGTGAAATTATTTTTGAAAGTTCAGGTTAGCTTTTTCATAACTCAGAGGCTTTAAAATAATACAAATGATGAATAGCAAGTAAAATATAGTTATACCATTGTCCATTTCATGTATATCTGCATATACTATCAGGTACATATACATACTTTATAAAATAAATGGTTCCTCGGGATGTTTTTGGTAGCTAGAATTGATGTAATGGTGTTTTTTGAGAACCCTCTTTAGGTAGCTTATTAAAGATTATTGTGTTGATGTATGGAGCAAAAAATTGCAAAACCTTCATTTTTACTTTACATTTGATTAAAATTAAAATTGAAATTAGAGGTCACACATTTTTTTAACGGCGGCTCCCTTGAAAGGATAGGATTTTAAAAAAATATTTAGCACCAGTGACTAGACAGTACTATAAATGTAGTTAAAAGCTAGAAATTGAAAACATGAACATTAACCAAAGAGGGAAGAAAATGTCCTTCTGTTTAGATTTGTTGCACTTATCTTGTATCTTTATACCATAATACTCAGTCATGGTTAATTTCATTGGCAAATAGTTCTTCTTTAAGTCTCTATTTTTACATAACACTTATTCTGGAGACCACTGTGCTTACATATACATCTTTGTACGAATTTCTATTTAATAATTATTGATTTTGTATGTACTCATACATATTGGATGAAAAAGTAGAAAAATTGGGATGGAGAAAATGGGGTGAGTACACTCAGTCATGACTCCACTTGAGGCAAATGGTGAAAATGGTGACGTGCAAGAAGGAATGGTTCTGAAGGAGCAGGGCCAGCCTCCACAGCTAGCTTGGGAGATCTTTTTCTCAGCTCCACAGCTAGGATCCCCTTTGGGGAACATTGAAGGCAGAAGACTTGGTTTGCCTGTGCCCAGAGACCTTACAGCCAGTGCATAGTGCCTGCCCCAGACCCCTGAGACAGGTCACTGTGGATAACTGGTTTTTGGTAGAGACTGGGGGGATCCACCTTTTAGGAGGAAGGGGAGATACAGAGTGGAATTGGTCTGACAACTGGCTGGTAAAAGACAGTGGGTCCTGCTACTGCTTCCCTTTTCCCGTAGAAGCCCTCAGGTGTGCACTGGCAGAGAGGCATGACCCAGAGCCCTCAGGAGTAGAGGGGTGGAGAGGTGTGGTCTGGAAGCCTCAAGCATGCACACACAGGGATGCGGGCCAAGGAAGCAAGCCAAGACACACCACACCACCAGATCCTTTCTGGGCTTGCTGAAGACAGGGTTGAAATACTGAGTTGAAATACTCATTCCCATGGCCCAAGGTCATCCTAAATGAGAGCCTGGTGACCACCAGTCCCATCCCCGTTTGGCCCACAAGCAGATTCTATGCTGAAGTGCACACTGCCCACCCTTGAGCCCTCAGGTTGGTGACTCTTTGGTGACTCTCAATGTGCACAGAGAACAGCAGCTTTGGATAGAACTGCACTGGTCTCCATCATGCTCAGCTGGCTGCAGCAGTCAGGGAAGGTGGGCCTGATGGGACTAGAAGGCCCAAGAGCTTTTAAAAACAGAATTTAATAACTTACACGTTTACAGTTCTAGTACTGAGAAAATGTGCAAACTAAGGCACCAGTAACAAGTTATCTTTACTCAAGAAAGAGTGATGCCATCTGGAACACCTGTACCAGCTGTGAAGGTATTTGGCTGGCATCTGATGGTCTTTGTTCCCAGTTCCATCTCTTCCAGCTTCCGATGCCAATGTTTACCTCTCTAAGAATCTGTGGGGCTTCACTTAGCTCCTCCAGGACACAACTCTGTGTTCTGACTTGCTTAAAATCTCATGAGAAGGCACACGGTGCCAAGACAGACTCATCCCCAGGATCCACTGCTCACATTGTCTGGGAGATTTTCAGACCTGTGTGTCCTGTCCCATGTAGTGGGGAGGGTAATGATTTTCCTTGCAGAATTGGGCTTAGAGAGAGATAAGTCACATCTGAGGAACAAAAGAGGTTCCCTTGAAGCAATTCTTAGGCCTTATTATAAGTACTTTTAGATTTTCCACTACAGAAATAAGTTTCCTAAAGGCAAGCCTCAAAGTCCAGAGCTCGGCCTATTTTCTTGGGAGTCTCCAATGGTTGAGAGAGTACTTGGGGTTTCCCATACGGGAAAATATAATAGTTCTTTTTTTTTTTTTTTCCTTTGGACCCTCAAGGGACTCTACCAATATTTTTAAATGATCAGCCCCCACAGTCTGAGATGACTCCTGGTATTACATTAATTCTATACATAATTACAAGGCCTCTTGATGTCCTTCCTTTTTTGTACCCACTTCAAATTCCATCATATAAATGTATTGCAGTTTGCCATTGTGCTTTGCTGTCATTTTACCATTTGGCTCCATTGGGCATCATAGGTAATGTCCAAATTAAACTAACCGTGTCTTATGGTATCCTCACTAGGTTGTACAATCAGCAGCACTCTCAATTGAGCCAATTTTCATTGTTCCAGAGAGACAAATAATTTTATATTTACTAAAATATAATATAATATAAATAATTTTATATTTACTAAAATATAATATATAAAATAAAATCCATTTACTATAATAGAGTAAATTTTATATTTACTAAATATAAAATCAGAACTAACGCTTACCACTATCTCTCCCCCTCAATTGGTTGCCCCTGGTAGTACTGCGGTACTGTTGATGTCTCCCTCTTAATTCCTGGATATAGCGTGCATTTTTAGTTTTTGCACTCTACCCCTCTACTATATACTTTTTGTCCAATATCAAAACTTTGAAATAATTTATGCAAGAACTTATTTATAATTGTAGGTTTAATCAGCGAGATACATAGTGCTATACATCCCCTTTTAATCATATTCACCTTCAATATGGCACTGCTACTTATAAACCCACTAACCAGTTACCATCACTCCTGTTTGATCCCTTAAATTTAGGTTCAACCTCGTTAGGTAGCCTTTCCCCTGTCTCTAGCTTTTGTGTACCTCTACGTCTGCTCTATTTTGCACTGTGACCTCTGAGA
The DNA here is from genome assembly GCA_004026745.1 of Myrmecophaga tridactyla. Taxonomy (NCBI): domain Eukaryota; kingdom Metazoa; phylum Chordata; class Mammalia; order Pilosa; family Myrmecophagidae; genus Myrmecophaga; species Myrmecophaga tridactyla. The sequence continues at coordinate 15,607 of PVIY010029338.1, forward strand.
TTACCTTTACCAGAGACATAATAGTGAAATCAAACAGTATTTGTCATTTTGCGGCTGTTTCACTCAGCATTATGTCCTCAAGGTTTATCCATGCGGTCATATACTTAAGGACCTCATTTCATCCTACTGCCGTGCAATATGCCATCTTATTTATACACCACATTTTGTTTATCCACTCATCTGTTGATGGGCACTTGGATTGTTCCCATCTTTTGGCAGTTGTGAATAGTGTTGCTACGAACATCAGTGTGAACACGTCTGTTCATGTCACTGCCTTCAGCTCTTCTGGGTGTATACTGAGTATTGGTATTGATCATAGGGCAACTCAATATTTAGTTTTCTGAGGAACCGCCAAACAGCAGCCACACCATTGTGCATTACCACCAACAGCAAATAAGGGCTCCAATTTCTCCGCAACATCTCCAACATTTGTAGTTTTGTGTTTGCTAAATAGCAGCCATCCTTATAGATGTGAGGTGATATCTCATTGTCATCTTGCACTTCCCTTATAACTAATGAAAATGAGCATCTCTTTCTCTTCATTCGCTTATTAGCCATTATTTGGATTTTCTCTTCAGAAAAGCGTCTATTCATATACTCTGCCAATTTTATAATTGGGTTTTTTTCTTTTGTTGTTGAACTGTATAATTTCTTTATGTACACAGGAAATCAAGTCTATCTGATATGTGGTTCCCAAATACTTTCTTCCATTGAGGTGGCTGCATCTTCATGTCTTTGATAAAGTCTTTTGAAGCACAGAAGCTCTTGATTTAAGGAGTTCCCATTTATCTATTGTTTTTTTTTTGTTGTTGTTGTTGTTGTTTTGCTGCTTGTGTTTTAGGTGTAAAGTTTAAAAAGCTCCCTTCTATTACTAGGTCTTCAAGATGTTTCCCTGAATTTTTTTCTAGAAGTATTATGGAACTGACTCTTACATTTAGGTCTTTAATCCATTTTCAATTAATTTTTGTATAGGGTATAAAGTATGGGACCTCACTCCACACTCTCACTTTGATTGTATTGTCAATAATTCTATTTGTGTCAGTACTATGCTGTTTTGACCACTGTGGATTTATAGTAAGCTTTAAAGTCAGGATGTGTTAGTTGTCCCACATAGCTTTTCTTTTTTAAGACATCCTAATGTATTCAGGGTCTCTTTCCCTTTCAAATAAATTTGATAACTAGCTTTTCCAAGTCTTCAAAGTATATTATTGGTATTTTGATTGGTATTGCATTGAATCTGTAGGTTAATTTGGGTAGAATTGGTATCTTAATGACATTCAACCTTCTTGTCCATGAGCACAGAATGTCTTTCCACCTATTTTGTTCATTTTACTTGTTTTAGCAATGTTTTGTGGTTATTTCTGTGTGCTAGTCTTTGTCATCCCTTGTTAGGCTTATTCCTAGATACCAGGTTCTTTTAGTCACTATTTTGAATGGATTTTTTTCCTTAATTGTCTTCTCAGAGAGGTCATTACTTGTGCATAGAAGCATTACTGATTACAATACCTTAATCTTGTATTCCATCACATTGCTGAATTTGTTCATTGGCTCAAGTAGCTTTGTCATAGATTTCTCAGGGATATTTAAGTAGAGAACATTGTCATCTTCAAACAATGAACATTTTACTGTTTCCTTTCTGATTTGGATGTCTTTTTTATTTCTTTCTCTGGTTTAATTTCTCCTGGTAGGGTTTGTAGTAAAATGCTTAATAACAGTGATGACAATGGGCATCCTTGTCTGGTTCCTGATTTTACAGGATTGCTTTCAATTTCTCACCATTAATTATGATGTTGATTATGGGTTTTTCATATTTGCCCTTTATGGTATTGAGGACGTTTCCTTCAATTACTACTTTTTGAATTGTTTTTATCAGGAAAGGGTGCTAAATTTCGTTAAAAGCTTTTTTAGCATCAATCATTATGATCATGTGATTTTTCTCTTTTGATTTGTTAATGTCATGTATTATGTTGATTGATTTTCTTTGTTGTACCACACTTGCATTCCAGGTATAAACCCTACTTTCATTCATGGTATATAATTATTGTTTAAATGTGTTGATGGATTCGTTTTGCTAGTATTTGGGGGAGGGATTTTTTGCATCTATGCTCATTAGGGAGATTGGTCTATAGTTTTTCTTTCTTGTAGTATCATTATCTGGTTTTGATATTAGAGTGATGTGAACTTCATAAATGAGTTAGGTAACATTCCTTTTCTGTAATTTTGTGAAAGAATTTGAGCAATATTGGTGTTAGCTCTTTTGGGAATGTTTGATAAATTCCCCTGAGAAACTGTCTGGTCCTGGAGTTTTCTTTGTGGGAAGATTTTTGAAGACTGATTGAATCTCTTTACTTATAATTGGTTTGTTGACATCTTCTGTTTCCTCTCAAGTCAGTACAGGTAATTCATGTGTTTCTAGGAACTTGTCCATTTCATCTAACTTGTCCAGTTTGTTGGCTTATAGTTGCTCATAGTATTCGCTCATGATTTTGTTTTTTAAATTTCTTCATGATCCATGGTAATGAAACCCTCTCATCTCTAATCGTGTTTATGTCCTCATTTCTTTTTTTTGTCAGTCTAGCTAGGGGTCCATCAATTGTGAAATAGTTAATTTATCTCTGTTTTAATATATGTTATTTCTTTTCTTTTATTTGCTTTGGGGTTAATTTTCTGTTCTTTCTCTAGTTCCTCCAGGTAAGCAGTTAAGTCCTCAATTATTTCTCTTCTTTTTAATATAGGCATTTAAGGCAATAAATGTACCTCTCAGCTCTGCCTTTGCTATATTGCATAAGTTCTGATATGTTGTATTTTCTTTATCATTCATCTCTAGATACTTTTTTTGTGTATGCTGTATGGTGGGGTCACATTTCATTATTTTTCCATGGGAAAATTGAAAAGTTCCTATTTATCCTTTGGACCCTCAAGGGACTCTACCAATATTTTGAGATTATCAGCCTTCTATAGTCCTGTTATTACAGGACCATTTGTTGAATTTTTGTTTATTTGTTTGCTCTATCTTTGTTTTGCCTGTTTGTTTGTTTTTTGGGAAGGGCATGGACCAGGAATCAAGCTCAGGTCTACCACATGACAGGTGAGAATTCTACCACTGAACTACCCTTGGTCCCCCAATTCATATCTAGATATTTACTGATTTCTCTCACGATTCTTTCTTTGACCCACTGATTATTTAAGAGTGTTTTGTTTAATCTCCATATATTTATGAATGCTTTGTTTCTTTGGTTATTATTAATTTCCAGCTTCATTCCGTTGTAGTCAGAGAAAGTGCTTTGGATAATTTCAATCTTATTAAATGTATAAAGACTTGCTTTGTGTCTCAGTATATGATCTATCCTGGAGAACATTCCATGTGCAATAGAGAAGAATGTATAACTGAGTGTTTTGGGGTGTAATTATTTATAAAAGTCTATTAGGTCTAATTCATTTATCACATTGTTTAAGTTCTCTATTTCCTTGTTGATCTTCTCTCTGGTCATTCTATCTATAGAGAAGATTGGTGTATTGAAATCTACTACTATTATTGTTGAACCATCTACAGCTCCCTTCAGTTTTGCTAGTGTTTGCTTCATGTACCTTGGTTGCTCATTGATGGGGTACATAAACACTTATGATTGTTATTTCTTCGTGGTAAATTGTCCCTTTTATTAATATGTAGTTTCCTACCTTGTCTCTTGTGGTGTCTTTACATTTAAAGTCTATTTTATCTTTATTAATATAGCTACTCCTGCATTCTTTTGGTTACAGCTTTCATGGAATATCTTTTTTTCATCCTTTCACTTTCAATCTATTTGTATACTTTGGTCAAAGATACCTTTTTAAATAAAAAGCATATAGATGGATTCTATTTTTTAATCCATTCTGTCAGTCTGTATCTTTAATTGATGAGTTTAGTCCATTAATCAAAGTTATTACTGTAAAAGCAGTTCTTGAATCTACCATCTTATCCTTTAGTTTTTATTTGTCAGATTGATATGTTCTTATCCCTCTTTCTCTTTTTATCCTTTAAATTACCAATACTGGTAATCTTCAATTCTGTGTCCTCCTTCAGACCTCCCTCTCATGCCTTCTAACAGGACTCACTTTATTATTTCTTGTAGGGAAAGTCTCTTGCTGACTAGTTCTCTCAGTATTTGTCTTTAAAGATTTCAATCTCTCTCTCAATTTTGAAAGACAATTTGGCTGGATAAAGAATTCTTGGCTGGAAGCCATTCATGTTCATGTTCATGCTTAGGATCCTAAGCATATCATACCCCTGCCTTCTTGCCTTTATGGTGCCTGTCAAGTAGTCCAAACTTCTTATGACATATATTTTCCCTTGTATGTAGGTTTATTTTCTTGTGCTGTTTTCAAGACCTTCTGCTTCTCTTCAGCATTTGACACTGATTAATATGTGTCTTGATGTAAGCCTATTTGGATTTATTTCATTTGAAGTTTATTGGCCTCCTGTTGTCCATCATTTGATTGGTATATTTATGTTTTTTTAAGGGTTTGGAAGTTTCCCCCATTTATATCTTCAAATAATCAGTCCTTTACCTTTCTCTTCTCTGCTGGGTCCATTGTGTGTCTCTTGCTGTCCTAAAATCCAGTTTCATATTTGCTATCATTCTTGCCATTTTTTCTTTTGTGCACTGTAGTTCAATTGTTCTGTCTTCCAATTCACTTATTCTTTCTTCTTCCTCTTTGAATCTGCTATTATGTGTGTCTTGGATATGTCTAATTCTTTCATCTCTGTGAGATTTTTCTATTTAATCTTTCAAATTCTTCTTTATGCACTTTTATGTCTTCCTGATATACTTCATTTCTTTATAAATATCCTTGAGTAACTTCCATATTCCATGTCCCCTCCAGTGTTTTGATTTGGTCATTTGGCTGGGCCATTTCTGCTTTGATCTTCACATGCTTTGTGATTTTCTGTTGTGTTCAGGTCATTTGATTGCCTTAACAAGATTATTTTGCAAGTTTTCTTCACTCATCTAAAGTTATATATTTACTTGATTTTGCCTTGAAGGTTCCTTTTTGCATTCAGTTTGTCAGTAATTCCCCACCACACCAAGACTCAGATCTCATGTAGAGGGTACAAGAAGGTCTATTAAAAGGTAGGCAGGGGTGCATGGGTAGTTCAGTGGCAGAATATTCAATCACCAATGGGAGACACAGGCTCAATTTTTGGCCTATGCACCCCATCAAAAAATAAATAATAATAAAATTAAATTTAAAAAAGGAAAAAAAAACACTTCAACAGTAGTCAGCCTGAAAGTCAGAAGGAGATACCTAATATACAAAAAGAAAGTGAAAATGTAAATACATAAAATATATAGAAATAAGAATAAAATAATAATATTAATTTAAAAATATAGAAAATATATAAATTTTAAATCCTAAGCAGATAAGATATTTGCCAGACCGCACTTACCACATTTTCCCAGAAGTTGGTGGTCTTGAGGCACCTCCTCCCCTCAGTTCTGCCCATCCCCAATTGCAGCGAAAGCCTGGGAAGATGGCATGCATGGTGGGGAGGCTCCTTCCAGCCCACATTGGTGAGATGGCTGGTGCCAGTGTGCAGGTTAGAGGAATCCACCATTGTACTCAGAATAGCTGGGCCACAGCTCCCAACACTTGGTGGATCCACTGCTCACTGTGTCTGGGGGACAGTCACTCATGGTGTCTGGCCAGGCGACTAACCCCAGCACCCAGGGGTGCAGCTCTTCACTTTGGGCAACCAGTAATACCTCTGGGCTTCCCATGGGTACCACAGGTGACAGGGCCATTCAGGGAGGTTTTCCCAGCCAGCAGCTGGGCCAAGCTAGAGTAAACTGTTGGTAAATTCCCTCTAATCCACATATCCCTGGACACCACTGTCTTCCCTTAGTGGGGGCCACAGCTGATCAGTCCACCCAATATTGGTCCCCCAGCTTCTCTCCTCCCTAAGAAACACTGAAAACCCTTTTTGATCACTCACCTCTCAGGACCACAATCCTGATCATTCTCTCCCTGTTTCCTATATTGTCCAATAGGAGTGGTGAATTCAATCTATCCAACTCTGCCATCTTTCTGGAAATCTTACATAATACACTCTTAAACAATCAGTGTGTCAAAGAAGAAATTAGAAAAGAAATCAGTTAATATTGGGAGATGAAAAGAGGATATAACATATCATAACTTACAGGAGTGGCAAAGGCAGACCTCAGAGGGAAATGTATTGCCTTAAATGCTATATTAAAAAAGAAGAAAGCAATTATCACTGATTTAACTGTTCATCTAGAGTAACTGGAGAAGGAAAAGAAAAGCTAACCCCAAAGCAAATAGAAGAAGAGAAATGACAAAGATTAAAGCATAATAAATGAATTGGAGGGAAAAATACAAATGAAAAAAATCAATGAAACCAAAACACGATTCTTTGAGAGAACCCATAAAACTGATGGGCTCCTGGCAAGACTGCCAGAGGAAAAAAAGGAGGTGCAAATAAACAAAGTCAGAAATGAGAGGGTTTCATTAACATGGATCCTGAAGAAATAAAAAAAAAATAAGAGAATATTATGAACAATTATATACCAAAAAACTAGGCAGCCTAAATTAATTGGACTGGAATCACACAAGCAACCTACAGTGAGTCAAGAAGAAATAGAACATCTCAACAAGCCAGTCACAAGTAAAGAGATTCAATCAGTCATCAAAAATCTTCCTACAAAGAAAATCCAGGACCAAATGGCTTTATAGGAGAATTTTACCAAACATTCCAAAAATAACTAACACCAATCCTGCTCAAGTTCTTCCAAAAAAAGTCGAGGAGAAAGGAACACTACCTTACTAATTTTATGAGTCTAATATCACTCTAATTAAAACTGAATAAAGATGCTACAAAGAAGGAAAACTATAGGCCAATCTCCCTCATGAATATAGATGCAAAAATTCTCAACAAAATATTAACAAATCAAATCCACCAACACATTAAAAGAATTATACACCACAATTTATTGAGGTTTATACCAGGCATACAAGGATGGGTCAACACAAGAAAATCAATCAGTGTAATACAACATATTAACATCAAAAGGGAGAAGTCACATTATCATCTCAATTGATGCTGAAACAATATTCAACAAAATTCAGTATCCTTTTCTGATAAAACTATTTCAAAAGGTAGGATTCAAAGTAAACTTCCTCAATATGACAAATGGCATGTATGAAAAACTCATAGTCAACATCATATTTAATGGTGAGTAACTGAAAGCATTTCTCTTAAGGTTGAGAATGAGATAAGAATGCTCACCCTCACCAATATTATTCAACATTGTGCTAGAAGTTCTAGCTAGAGCAATCAAGCAGGAAAGAGAAATGAAAGGCATCCAAGTCAAAAAGAAAAAAAGAAATTCTTCATTATCTGAAGATGACATGATTCTGTACTTGGAATATCCTGAGAAATCTGTGACAAAGTTACTTGAGTTAATTAAAAATTCAGCAAAATGGCAGTATACAAGATTAATCTGCAAAAGTCACTAGTGCTTCCATGCAGAAGTAATAACCTGACTGAGGAGACAATTAAGGAAAACATTCCACTCAAAATAGCAACTAAAATAATCAAGTATTTAGGAATAACCTTAACAAGGGATGTAAAGGACCTGTACACAGAAAACTACAAAACATTGCTAAAACAAATAAAAAAAGAATGGAAAGACATTCTGTGTTCATGGATAGGAAAGTTGAACGTCATTAAGATGTGAATTTTACCCAAATTAACCTACATATTCAATACAATACCAATCAAAATATCAACCTACTTTGAAGACTTGGAAAAGCTAGTTATCAAATTTAATTGGAAGAGAAAGAGACTCAGAATAGCTAAGGATATCCTTAAAAGGAAGAGTGATGTGGGATGACTAACACATCTTGACTTTACACTTATTATACAGCCACAGTGGTCAAAATAGTATGGTACTGACATGAATAAGACATATTGATCAATGGAATCAAACTGAGAGTGTGGAAATATACCATCAAATCTGTATTCAGTTGATTACTGACAAGGGCCCCAAAACCACTGAACTGGGACAGAATAGTCTTTTCAATAAATAGGTTTGTGAGAACTGGGTGTCACTAGCCAAAAGAATGAAACAGGACCCCTATCTTATATCCTATACAAAAATAAAAGTGGATCAAATACCTAAATATAACAGCCAGTACCATAAAACTCCTAGAAGAAAATATAGGGAAACATTTTCAAGACTTACTAACCAGGAGGTAGCTTCTTACATCTTATACACCCAAAGTGCAAGCAATGAAAGAAAGAAAAGATAAATGGGAACTCTTTTAAAATTAAATGCTTCTGTGTCACAAAGGACTTCATCAAAGAAGTAAAAAGACAGAGCCAATTCAATGGGAGATATTAATTGGAAACCACATATCAGAAAAGAGTTTTATAGCCTTCTATGATAGAAGTCATAGAACTCAACAACAAAAGAACAAAGAACCCAATTGAAGATGGGGAAAAGATATAAATAGATATTTTTTTCTAAAGAGCAAATACAAATGACTACAAAATGCATGAAGAGATGTTCATCTTCATTAGCTATAAGGGAAATGCAAATCAAAACTACAATGAGATATCACTTCACATCTATAAGAATGGTTACTATTAAACAAACAGGAAACTACAAATGTTCAAGAGGATGTGGAAAAATAGGAACACCTATTCTACACTTGTGGGAATGTACAATGGTGCAGCCTCTGTGGAAGACATTTTGGTGGTTCCTCAGAAAATTAAATATCTACTTGCCTCATGACCCAGAAATACCACTACTGGGTATATTCTCAGAAGAGCTGAAAGCTCTGACATGACCAGACATTTGCACACTAATGGTCATAGTGACATCATTCACAATTGCCAAAAGATGGAAATAATCCAAGTGTCCATCAACAGATCAGTGGACAAACAAAATGTGGTATATACATATGATGGAATTGTATGCAGCAGTAACACAAACTGATGTTCTAAAGCATATGACAATATGGATAAACCTTGAGAACATAATGTTGAGTAAAATAAGCCAGACACAAAAGGTAAAGTTAAACTCAGGGTCTTATAATGTAAGATAGAGGGGACTTAGAAATGCACAGAAGCTGCGATAGGTGAACAGTTACCTAACAAATTTTAAAGTTATGGGAATGGACAGAAGTAATGGTAGATCAATAGTGGGTTTATTAGTAATACTGTGACATTGAAGGTGCATATGATTGAAAAGGGTTTGATAGAGCCACATATCTCTCTGATTAACACTACAAAAACAAATAAGATTTGCATGAGCCACTTCAAAGGTGTTAATTTTATACAGAGTCAATAATAGAAAGATATAGGGGCAAAACTACTATTGCATGGTGTTCTAGTTTGCTAGCTGCCAGAATGCAACACACCAGAGACAGATTGGCTTTTAATAAAAGGGGATTTAGTTTGTTAGTTCTTCAGAGGAAAGGCAGCTAACTTTCCACTGAGGTTCTTTCTTATGTGGAAGGCACAGGATGGTCTCTGCTGGTCTCCTCTCCAGGCCCCTGGGTTCCAACAACTTTCCCTGGGGTGACTTCTTTCTGCACCTCCAAAGACCTGGGCTGAGCTGCGGGTGCTGAGGTGAGGAATGCCGAGCTGCTTAGGCTGTGCTACATTGTGCTCTCTCATTTAAGCACCAGTCAATTAAGTCAAACGTCACTCATTGCAGCAGACACACCTCCTAGACGACTGCAGATGTAATTAGCAACAGATGAGGTTCACGTACCATTGGCTTATGTCCACAGCAACAAGACTAGGTATGCTCACCTGGCCAAGTTGACAACTGAATCTAACCAACATACATGGTATGGTCTTTATTTAATGGGAAGACATCACCAGTACCACAGCAATACCAGTGGTAAATAATTGGGGGGAGGTACAAGAATTAAGAGGCGTTTTGGATTTTTCTCTTTGGTGTATTTATCTGTTATTTTTCTCCTTGGAACAACGAAAATTTTCTAAAATTGAGAGTGATAATGATTGCACGTATTGCAGTTTCCATAATCTACTGGCTTTCCCTCCATGCCTCATTTCATGAAGCTCCCCAGGAGGTGTTTTCCTTCATCTCCAAAGGCCGCTGGCTGGTGGACTCTCTGCTTCTCATGGCTATTGTTCTGAAGTTTTCTCCAAAAGATTCTTCTTTCGTAGGATGCTGGTAAACTAATCAAGCCCCACATAAGAATGGGTGGAGACATATCTCCACCTAATCGAGTTTAATCTCACACTTGATTGAGCCACATCTTCATGGAGATAACTTAATTAAAGTTTCCAACATACAGTTCTGAATAGGGATTAAGAGAAATGGTTGCTTTCACAAGATTTCTTAGGATTAAAACATGGCTTTTCTAGGGTACATAAATCCTTTCAAATGAAACACCTACCTCACTGTATTTCTCTTTACAATTGGAAATAGTTTATCAATAAAACAATTTCTACCAATATTTGAGGTTTCTAAGAATTACAAAGAGAGCAACATTAGTCAAACACTTTCAATAAGCACAGTGAAAATTACAAAATTAACAAAGTACTTATGAAAAGTATTGTAAGGACATGTTTCATCAAACTTTCAATCTATATCTCTGGTGTTATTTTAATTATTAAGCAATTCAAGAGTGAGGTAGGATAAATCTAGATGATTCTGCTGCTTCACATTTTCTCCTTATTTAGTAATTTTAGTAGCTCAGCAGCTTTGAGTTAAATCAGGAAGAGATCAGGCTGATTCCAGTTACTGAGCTCAGAAGAATCCTCATTTTTCACAAGGTTACGCCCGGGATCAGGGACTTCCACTGTTATATGATCCCAAATATGTTTCCTGTCCTCATCCCTATATATATATGTAGATTAGTATGCAGAGAATCTCACAACTGGAACACTGGTCATGGTCCATGCAGATCTTCTATGGGATAGAATGTGGGTGTATTTGTGTGCTTTACTGATATTTTACTAAGAACATCTCCCTCTAATAAATCCATTTTATATCTGCACTTGGTAGTGCTAGGGGTGTGTCCTCTAATTCATTTTTACAAATGAAAAGAAAAGCCTAAATTATCCAGGATTCATCTGCTCAAGTCAAGCCTTGTGGAGTACAAATTAGCTTCTTACACAATAGGACCAGCTGGGATAAAATCTCACAAGGCATGGAAACTTAAGCTCCAGTGATTAAGTCAAATATTTGAGTAGAATGCTGGGGTGGTAAAGAAAGACCAGAGACTGAGGCCCCAACGTGTCCCATAGTAACAACTTCAAGGCAAGGACCCAGACTCTAATAATGTCGGTGGAGTGACAGGTTAAAAGGCCTACAGCCTGAGGTACAACCCTGGGTGTTTCCTAATGTGCAATGGACACCTCCTCCTGCTCTGGTGGTCTCTGTGAGATTCTTCCAATAAAAACTGTACTATACCTGGGATATATGCCACATGGTCATTCCTTACTGTTTGCTTGACACAAATGTCCAAATCTATATGCCAACATGTCAGGCTAGAGTTTGTAGCGATCACAAATTGAAATAAATGTTTAACAATGAAAAATGAATATAATAATTAACTATATTTATACATTAAAATGCCATGAAATCATTAAAATTATGTTATAAATACACATTTATTTGCCTCTAAATATAGTTAAATTCCATTAAGGAAAACAGTCAATGGAAAGCTATTATATGAGTTTCCCCAGGTATAAAATTATCATGGAGAGATATACAGCAAAATACTTAACATTTTTATGTACAGATTTCTATCTTATCTGCATTTTCTGATATTTTAAAATGAATACATAATACTAGTAAAAATTGGTAGGATTTGTTTTAAATGCTATTTTAACTAACATTCACTTTTTTTAAATGACCAATTGTCCTGGTTTGCTTGGAACGCTTCCAGTTTCAAGGCTGAAAGTTCTAAGAAATTCCATCAGATTCAAGCAAAATGGATAGATACAGTACAGTTGATAAGTGTTCCAGGCACATAGAAGGCACTTAACAAATGTTTGTTGAATGACATTTAACTGAATGAAAAGAGCGATCATCTCTGCGAGCTAAAGTGATAGGATCAGAGGTGGTCCAGTGAGCCCTATTTAGGTTAGGAAATTAGTGTGATACCCATGTGCAAAATACTGTGCATTCATAATTCTTCTTTTTCTTTCTCCAGGACACACAGCCACTTTTGCACTTGCTAGTCTACCTTGCCTTGAAGTGTGGTTATGAGGTATGGCAGCTGACTGAGTTCTGGGCAACACAAAGTGAAACTTGGTGGTACACGCCACACTGCAGCCTAACCAATACAAACCCCTAGTAAGTTCCGCCTTGCTTGTTTCCCATCTGTTGGCCACATGCAGAGCATCTAGCAGAGGACTCAAGATGGAGAGAGTTAGGGTCCCTGAAAGACTCTGTAGAAGGTGACGTGAAAATCAGAAACAACAGCATTAGACATTGTACGAGGAAGAAATGAAATGTTGGTAGTTTCAGCCACTGATTTTTAGGGCTTGTTTAATTTGGAAACTAAAGTTAGTTACTCTAATACAGAAATCACAGCACCATAGGACTTATAGTTTGTTGTATATAGTTGATTTACACAAGTTTATTTCAGTGAAATACATAAGCTTCGCAATAATTTATATTTACTCCTTCATAATAAGTTCACTTATACTTTTTTTTTTACCAAATAATTTAAAGGTAAATATTTTGTTAGAAGGTACCAGTCAAGTCTCCAATGGCAAGAGTGAGTAGGAAAGAAAAGGAATACTTTTGTTCTTAAAAATGATGATTTAGAATGATTATTAACAATTATACTCAAACATCTATATGCATACTCACACCCAATCTCTTTCTTATGGAAATGTTTAAGCTAGTTGAATGAAACAGAAACTAAGATCAGGAAATGTACTGGAAAAAAAATCACAAGTTTATGTTAAGTTTTTGGTTCATTTTCAAAAACTAAAGAAAATTTCAAACTTTCAATGAGTTTGTTCCTGTAGAGCCAGTGGGACTTGACGTTTCTTAAGAGCAAACTGGCTCTCTTAATTAAGATGGAGAGATTTTTTTTTCTAATTGAAATACTCATGATATTATGATCTAAGAGGACATGTAATGAGAATTAATATATTCCTTGTCTTCTTTCACTTTTCACAAAAAGTAGAAATAATTGGACCTCTATTCTTATTTCTGGGTGTCTATAAAAGTGATTTTGGAAATCTATTTTTATTTAACAATTATAAAATTCATTTAGATTTTTCTCAGAGTATAAATAGGACTGTCCACAGAGTCCTCCACAGAGTATAAATAGGACTGTTTACAATTTATCTGGCAATTAGATCAAAGTAGACAGCAAGATTAGGTAATTTTTGCAAACTTCACCTAAAAATATGCAGAAATCCTGGACTCTTAGCTCTTGAAATGTTTACAAGGCCCACTTGAAAAGAATAGCTATTTTATTAAAGCTACATTAAATTAAATTAAATGACCCACCTGGCTATCCATATATCCTAATATAAGTGTTTGATGCCTCTTCTCTTTCTGTGTTGTCTGAATTTAATTTCATGATTTGATTTCCATAAATGCTAGCCTTTTTGCCCTTTGTCAAGCTGTCTAGCCAAAAGGTTGTCTGCTTCATTTCCATTCATAAAATGAATGTGTTTTTCGAAGTTTAACTAGATTATTTTAAATGGCAAAAACTGAATATAACTGTAATCTATGATTTTCTACTACAAAGGTTATATATATATAATTTCCCTTTTAAATTTTCATTGGTTTGTTTGTTGAAATTAATAAGACAATATATAAGCAATTGACATTTTCAAATTGGATATTGTAAAATTATCAAATTATTAAATTCAACAAAATCTAACAGAATGTAATAATAATAATAAGCTTGAATGAATACAAGCATAGCTGTTGCTATTTTTATTATGTATGATATATATTGTACATTTTACCAGATGGATAATTTAGTTAATTTGCATTTTGTAGCAATAAAATTTAATCTAGAGCAAAATTTGTAAAATTCTAAGTCAGAACTTTCTATGTAGGGGTAATTTTTTTTTTAAAGGTTGAGCTCTTAGTTGATTCTTCATTACAAATAGATTACTTCATACAAGACTAAACTATCCATCTGCAAATATTATCCTACTTCACTTCCAGTGAAACAATGTTGTTAAACAATTATCTTCAGTTCCTCTCTCCCATCTTCTATGTTATTGTTGCCATACAATTTACTTCTATATGTATTAATAGCCCCCACATCCATTGTTACTATTTTTGCTTTAAATAGTCAAATATTATTAAAGTTATGGAAAATAAAAAAGTGAACTTGTATTTAATTTGATGTTTTTTATGATTTCTGAAACTTTTCTTATGTCTTTATCTATATCTATATCTATCTATATATCTATACCTATATCTATATCTATATTTACATCTACATTTACATCTATATATACATCTGCATCTACATCTACCTCTACATCCATATCTATCTATACTCATATGCCTGGAGAACTTCTTTAACATTCTTAGCAGTAAAGTACTAATGTCAAGAAATTTTCTGAGGGTTCCAAAGGTAGTTCAGTGGTAGAATCCTCACACACCATGCAGGAAACCCAGGTTCAATTCCTGGTCCATGCACCTCCCAAAAAACAAACAATCAAGCAAAACAAACAAAAATTCAACAAATGGTGCTGTAATAACATGATCCTCACTTGGAAAAATAATGAAATGTTATCCCACCATACACTACACACACAAAAAGAAATGTTCTGAGTTATGTTTGAAACATTTTTTATTTTTGCCTTCATTTTTGAAAGAGGTTTGTGTTGCACATAGAATTCTGGATTGTTAGGTTCTGTTTTTGTCTTTCCTCCCTCCTCCCCTCCCTCCCTCCCTTCTCCTTCCCTTCCTTCCGTCCTTCCTTTTCATTTCCTTTCTTCCCTTCTCTTTCTCTTCCTTTCTTTCCTCTAAGGATTCCACTTCATTGTTTTTTACCTTGAATAATTTCTAATGAAAAGTCTTCTCTAAATCATATCTTTGTTCCTCTGTATGTGTTATGTTTTGTTTTTTTTTCTCTGACTGACTTTAAGATTCACTTTCATTCTCTCTCTCACTCTTTTTCTGTCTTCCCTCCCTACTCCCACTTGATATTTATCCTCCTGGTGGTTCTCTGAGTTTCTTGGATCTGTGCTTTGAAGTCTTTCAGCATTTTTGGAAAGTTCTCAGTCATTATGATCTCTTCTGACTCATTATCTCTCTGTCTTCCTGGGACACAATTATACACCTATTAGATAATTGAATATTGTCTCTCAGCTATTAAATATTATGTTTGTACCCCCCCCTTTTTTCTCTTTGGATTTTAGTTTGAATGATATGTATTGACCTACCTTCAAGTTTTCTGCTTCTTTCCTGGACTGGCGCAAATCATCTGCCCAGCCTTTCAAAAGAATCTGCATCTATGATATCTTTTATTATCCCTTTAACTTTTGCTTACTCTTAGAGTTTCCAGCTCCCTCCTTAAATTCCTCATGTGTTCATACATGTTGTCTACTATATGTGCTAAGTCCTTTTACATAATAAGCTTCATTACTTTAAAATCCATTTGTGTCTTCTCGAAGACTGGTTTTCTTTTTGTTTTCTCTCATTGTAGTGTTGTTTTCAATTGATTTTTTTTTTACATTTCTTTTTTTTATTAAATAATAGACATCATTTGTAGAACAGTGGAGGCTGAGTAAGGTTTTCATTGATAAAAAAAATGATTGGTTGCTGCTGATAAAATGATATGCTTGAGTGGAAAATCCCCTTCTACTTCTGCTTGACATTATCATATCTACATCAGACACTTGAAACTATGGCAGACATTTTGGGGGCTATGGGGAAGTAGCAGATTTAAAGTCAGAGTGAAAAAGATGCAACGAATTTTGGCTTTTGATGATACTCTATATGTTAAATAATGAAATCCTGGAGCAACTTCACAACTGTTAGATAACACTCTCAGCACATTTTTAAAGCCATTTCTGTTGCTTCTTTTGTTACTCACAGCTAAGAGTAGCTTCACGGATAAAAACGTTAGAATCATCAACCAAACCAACTTATACAACTTTACTATGTTATTCTCAATCAATTCCTTTTCCTCAGGTCTGACATCCTTCTGTTTGCATCGAATAATTGAAAACTACCATAAAATGCAGATATTATATGCAAGAATAGATTTACACAGATATTATATGTCATGAACTCATCATCTTTTTCATGTCTGACTATTATATTTCTGTAAATCCATTCAATGATGACATCTTTTATGCAGATCTGTTTTGGTTGTCTCTTTTATGTTCTTATTCTTGTCCATGCAGTCTGTTTTCCAGTGTGTTTTGACTCTAATTTAGCCATTGAATTTGACATTATATGTCTAGGTTTGATTCTCTTTGTTTTATTATGTGTGGAATTCAGTGAACTACTTTGATCTATAAGTT